>JAZAYU010000078.1:3001688-3183945 GCA_038501625.1 Corbicula japonica
ATCGATTATTCATAGATTGTTTGTGTGCCTTTGTGTACAAGTTTAAGAGAAATACTGATAATGTTTACATAATTTATGTAAGTCAAGAGAATCTAAGATAGTGTTGCCATGTAATAGAATTTAAGGGAATTTTTAAGATCTTGTTATTTTTCTTTACGTTCTAAAATGTCTAAACATATGCAAAATATAAATACATAAATAACATTTATTTGTGTAATGTTTCATTAAACGGCATTTTTCCATCAGAGAGATATAGATAATTTTTCTTTTTTATCGACGAACATGCAATGATGACTGTAGATGGCTCTTTAACAAAGTAATGATTTTTGCTTTTCCCTTGTTTAATTGACTTTATCCTTGCAGTAATCCGGTGTGCACTGGTTGGCAAATCAGTAAACAAAACCATGTTGACTGAGTGCTCTAACTTATAATGCTTCAAAAATACCATTATGAACATTCTCTGATTAATAAGGAAACCCCTTACAAAAAAATTTTGACAGTAAGGAGTGAATTCTATAGAAATGCTTATTAGTGTCTTAATTAGGAAAGCATTGCTGTCATAAGGAAACCCTTCGTCATGTTGGAAAATCGCTACTTCAGCCTTGGAATGTTAGAGTAGACGTGCCGTTTTGGACTCTAAAATAATTATGATACGCTATGTTAAGTTTTCTCAACAAATCATGTATACACATATTAATTAGTATACATACACGGATGTAAGTGGGATTGGTTTCGTCGGAGCTAGTCACTTGTGCATATGCATCTTATTGATGTTGTTTTCAGTTGTAATTTCAAATGGCAATATCCTGCCGGTATTTTGAACTGTAAAGGATAAATTTCTTCAAATACTGCCCAAATATCACTTCCATACGATCTTAAATAGATTTAGACCAGTCTCAAATCTCAAGCATCTGTTTGGCTGAAATGGCGACTGGTTGAAATTTGAGATTGGTCTTCAATCTCACTTTATGATATTTAGACCCTGGTAAGACGGCAGACTAAAAGTCTGCAGGTTTAGTGTAAGTGTGAAATAGAGCATTTATTGTATGCGTTCCATTGAATTACTAGTATTGAATATAATCAGTGAAAAAATGTTATTCCACTGTTTTGAAACTTTGAGTATATATTTTATTGTCGTTGTTTTTTTCACGCATGCACATACTCTTCTGAATAAGAACGTTTAGAAAAAGGTTTCAAGTTTGCACAATGCAGTCATGACTTAATGTCATAAATTAACGTTTTTGTCGTAATTTTATGCAAGTTTTCTGTCAATACGTGCAAAATATGCATTAAAAGCATAGAATAGAAAAACAGTGTTTTCAAAAGTGAAATATACATTGTGTTATGCCTGCCTGCCATTGTCCTATTGATCATTATTATAACACGACCAGCAACATATCAAACATAATGAGGGTTGCACTCAAGTCTGTCATCACATGATTGAATTAAAGAAGGAGTAACGACAGTTTTGTGTGCAATTCAAGAGATTTTGTACTTTTGACATTGCTTAAACAGACGTGATAGGACAGAACATTTTAAGAAACACTTGGATATTGTTCAATCAGCCCCAAGGATATACTTCCTGCTTTTTAAATTTTGCCTTTGGCGTTGTCTGTGATATGCAGGATTTATATTCTAAGATCCCATCTCAAAATTCTATTCATTTTAGTTCCGCCCATTGTTTTCTCGTTTAGGGCAAACCCATTCTTTTATCTGGGGACCATACGCCGCTGCACATGAAATGATATTAATCTGAAAATACCGCATTGAAGGTTCCATGTTCAACGCCATATGCATACCATCGTTTGGGATGGATCAAAATTGTACTGTTTATTGGTGTAAATATTGAGTTGCGCACAACCCGGGGCTAGGCGGCGTGGGCAGTAATTAGCATTTCCATTACTGTCCATGAACAGGCTCAATTAAACCGAGCCTGCAATGTTTTCATATTTGTCGTGGTCGAGGGTCTTCAAAGTTCCTTTTACATCTATTGTTAAGTCCAAAATGCAAATCTGTTCACGGAATTCCATCTTCATACTTAATCATTTAGTGTATTTGTCAAGAAACAAACGAATCAATTTTTGAACTTGTGAGAGCGTCCGAATAATAAAATGAGGAAATCAAATGCAGTGTTTATAAATCTTTTCAACTTCAACTCAATTCTGTGCTCAATCTTAAAATGTCTAAAACATGAAAAGCCATAATAAATAAGAAATTACGCATTATACTCTCTGTTCTACAGTTGTTATTGATGACAATGTGTCTTACTTTCAGTTTAAACTTGTTTTCTAGATAATACAAGGAAATGAAAAAATCAAATTTACATGCCCACATTGAGTGGAGCATGAAAAAAAGTTTAAAAATCACCTGGCCAGTTTTCGCAAATATTTGCTGAATTTCAAATTCCTAAATGGCAGCTTTAGCTCATACACACATTTCGTAAAGTGCGGAGTAACCTAGCAGACACTGGCACACGAAAAGTCCAAAAACCACTGTCCAAAAATCTGCTCACAACACTGATATGCAACAAAAATTATACCCAGAATTGATCAAAAAGTTAATTTGTAGAAGATATGCATGATGCATCTTACATCCTTCAGATAAATAAATGTCTTATCCTTTCGATTCAATCACACGATTCTTTACTGACACTGTTGTTAAATTTCATACGAAAACTTGTATTTCATACGGTGACATGTGCTGCCCTTTCGTCCTAAAGCGAGACATGTAATTCTGAATAAAATATAAAGGCATTTTCGCACTAATAACCGAACAGACAGGCTAATGGACTTTACTAAAACATCTGTTAAAAATGGAAACTCTGATTTTAAGAAAGAATATTTCAAGATTAATGTTCTCAGACACGTCTTTAATCTTCAAGGCAAAATAAGTTTCCCCTTAATATGTGTCTAGATTTTATATTGATGCTTATATGGCACAATACATTCATTTTAGGTATCATTACTCAAACAACGAAAAATATCGGTTTTTGTCAATTTTCGAAATACTTCTTAACTATCATCAGGAAAGTAATGCATATCCTTGAGCTCTTGTCTGCAGAGCAGAATAATTCAACAATTAACCGACAGTGAAGTCGTCCGCTAGCTATCAGACACAAGAACTTGGCACGTACGCAAGGTACTGGACTGAGCATCTGTCTAAATACATGCCAAGCATTTCCCTAGTATACTTACTTTGTGATGATTACGTTTATCAGTGTTATCCGTTAAACCCATTATGGGGTTGTCCCGGTAAGCTCAATAGGTAGCGTAAATGGCGCTTTCGCCGCACGGGTTTTCTCCCCAGTATGGGCATTATCATTTGTACCGTTAGGGGTTTAAATCTCTAGAGAGCGTTGATGTTAACACCTCCAGTACCCATGGTGCAATGAGCGTTATTGCTTAGAAACCAGCCTTTCATTAAAATTCCAAAACTCTACAGTATTGTGCCTCTCCTACTGAGATACAAAAGTCCTAATCATCAAACCACACGGAATACTGAAAATAAAACAACCAGCATTGTTTTTATTGTATTTGGCTATTTCTGATATGCTATTCCTAATTTTTTTGCAAGTCTTAAATTGGTTGGAGGACATACAATGATGGAAAAATATTTTATTAATTAAAACTCTTTAAAAACTAGAAACTTTAACTAGTATAAGTTCTGACAAATTAAACCATTAGGGATTGGAACGAATTCTAAAATAGGTATTCGAATATTCGCATAGGTTATTCGAATATATTCGGATTTTCGCGTGATTAACGGTTCATATTTCGCTATCCGAATATTAGCTTATCCGAAAAAATGTAAAGTTATGCCACACGAACTCTTTATTAACTCTTATTAACGTAATTACGGGTTTTAAACAATAAAAATGTTTATTTTAATTACTAATGCAAATCATTGATACTGGCAGTCGATAACTCATGAATTGGAATCAGTTTTGAGGGATAGTACTGCCGATGCCTTTAGTTGTTGCTGTCGTCGTCATCGTGTGCACAGTATGACTTGAAGTCATTGCTTATCATTGAATAACGCATCTAACCCTTGATATTGATATGATATGTTTTTATTTTTTTATTCTTAGAGTTCAAATTCCGCATGTCCACCTAGTACTAAAACAAAAACTCCAATTTCAATAAAAACTTTATTTCGTATGACCAGCTGTTCCACATTTTGATTCTCACAACAAGCCTGAAATGTGATATATCTATTTAAAAAATCTAAAACCTAACTAGGTGACACTTTATTTACAAGTAAAGCAGACAATGACATCAAACAACACTCCGTTCGCACATCGTCCTAACTGCCAATATACAGCGGAGATTCAGGCACTCGTGTCAATTATCCGAATAAACAACTTGTAAATGACCAGATACGGTATGACAGCTGTAATCGACACGGAAAATAACATTCAAAATAATCAGAAATTATAGGGATTTCAGGTTTCTTTTTGTTAAATAGATCGAAATAGTAAAAAATGCAAGTATCCGAATACCTTTTTGGTATCCGAATATTCGGCCGGTTTGCGAATATTCGGATATTCATATGTTCGGTCCCATCCCTAAAACCATACATTCAATTACAAGTATGCATTTTAAGAGCCACACAAGGTGAAATTTGGTTTCATACGATTGAAAAAAAATGCGGTTGATTAGTTAGATTTGATAACTTTAAGTAGGATGTTTTAGAGGTCACATACTAAAATCATTTGAACTATCAGTATATATCACCAAAGTAGCTGTGGATCTATGGTGTGTACTGATGTTTTAAAACTTTGTTTGATTTCATACTTGTCTGTATGTAGACGTGGATACTCGTGCCATTTTCACATTTCAGGAGAGTCTTATCTACTATTTCCGATCAGAAGAACCCCCAAGTCAGTTTCATTTTAAGATTCGAGAATCTTTGGCTAGTGTTGTTTTATTCAATAAAAGCATGATCCAATTTACACTGAACTCTGCAACTGGCAAGTACCTATTGCAATGTCATGTGTAAATAGCAAAATGTACATTTAAACAATACTAAGCACTGAAGCTTGTTTTCAACAGTGCAATGAGTACAACAAATAATAGGCCTAAATCTGGAAATTGTTGAACCTCGTGCTCATCATAAATGTTGTTAAGAAGTACTGTCAAAGTATCATAATCATTAGTATTTAGTATAGTTTTAAATCTTTTTGCCAAAATTGGCAGAATTTCAGCGGTCTTTTTGTGTTTTCCCGTTATATGGTTGCAGGGCTTTAATATTCTGTCCGTTTTACTTAATTTCCTGCGCTGATGTTTAAGATGTTTGTTCTTGACGAAATTGACCGTGTTGTTTATTATCTGATAGCTTTTACCACTGATTAAACAACGTTATTTTGTAGGTGATTTTCTGCTCTTCCTAATTTATTACGTTCAATTATGCTATTTTGTGCTTCTAGCTTCTTGACCGATTTTCCTCGTTAATGTTTGCTAAAAGGGTTTAGTTGCTTAGAAAACATGAAAACATTACAAGTTTTTTACCAGCTGAACCGATTTTGGTCATTGATGACGAAATGATAGACTAGATTTATATTTTTTCCTACATTTGATAAAATCAGGTTAATTATATTTGCTCGAAGATAGACTATATTGACATTGTTATTCGTTGTCGTATATTTGCGTATTTTGCTATTTTTGCTTGACACAAGATTGCGCTGGGGCAGATTTTCATAGTATTTTCATACGTTTCACAGCGAAGAGTCCTTAAGTAAAATAACTTAGTAACAAAGAACACTTTATAAACAGACTCTTTGCAATATTTCAAGGGGAGTGACAGAGAAATTTTAATTAACAAGGGAACTTTATTGAATTTTATGGCGATTCGATTTTTGAACAAAGAAAATAAAAAGCAATGTAAATTTTTCCACGTTATTCGTAAAATCATCCGTGAATATAAAAAAAGATTACCACCATAATATTCTACAGCGCTGTGCATGCTTGGTTCAAGAAGCCGTTGAATTGTTATGCTTACTTCTTTGTTGATTGTGATGCTTACCTCTTTGTTTGCAGGACGGTGACACGAGTTTATTTAAGGAATGATTCTTATTTTGGTGCGGTTCATGCAGATTGGACGTGCACGCGAGAGCTGGCAAATCCATAAAGCGCGCTAGCGCTTTATGGTAAATTTGCCAGCTCTCGCGTGCACGTCCAATCTGCATGAACCGCACCAAAATAAGAATCATTACTTATATTTACATTTTATTCATTTTTTCTTTAAATAAACTTAAGTCGAACGCTTTCATAAATTAGTATTAAGTGAAAAGGGGGAGTAATACGTGGGAGTTTTCAATAGTAACAGCCATGACGTTACTTACGTCATTACGGGTCATGCGATTCATGCAAAATGAACCGAATTTTTTTAAACGAAGAAATCAATAGGAATGTAAATATGAATGTTTATTGTAAATCTTGTAAAAGAATTTAGAAGCTGTAAAATTCTGATGTTTTGCAAACATCGGAAATATGGAGAAAATTACACAAAGGAATTCGAAGACAACTACCAAGCAGTCATTGCTCGAATGGCTTCAGAACTCTGACAGGAAGTTCTACAGGAGGAAGTGACATTTCCTACCAAGCTTGATAATGATATGACTCAAGGAATAAATATCATGACTGATGCCAGACATTGCTGTAGATAATAAAAGATTTCAATGATGTTGTTCGTATGCGATAAGCTACACACGAGGTTTTGGACAAACAACAGCGTCAAAGAAAAATAATTAAAGTGCTCTCAAAGATAATTTTTTTTAGAAATTTCAGAAATGGCATGAGAACCCTGATAAAAACTTTCAAAATGAAGGTTATGCAGTGCATAGCTTTAATTGTTTTATAGAAGTGTTCTACCACCCAGTATGCATATTTTGTTTAAATTGAAAAATGCTTCGAATAGTTTTGCAAATATGTATTCTTAAAAGATTGAGATTTGCAGACAATGTCTTTGATTTATTAAAAAGTAATAAATGCGTTTTTCAACGCTTCGAATGCAAGATCAAGTATGCTACTAACGCCTGCATTGTCCCCTAAAATACTCTCAATATTGATCCTGCTTAAGAAAAAAATATTACATAATATGCTTTTATAATTATTACTATTTCAAAAATGTATTAATTATCCTGAAAATACATGTACATTGCTAAATAGATGAAAAGGGGACTTTTCTTAAAGAACCTGGAAGCTCTATCGATTTCTATGCAGTTGCTGATTTTAATCCAGGAACTCTGGTCTGAAGGTTATAAAGCTGAGATTGGAAACCAGTCTCAAATCTCAAGCATCTGATTGGCTGAAATGGCGACCAGTCGCCATTTCAGCCAATCAGATGCTTGAGATTTGAGACTGGTTTCCATGCTCAGCTTTATAACCTTGGGCACTGGTCTCGTTAAGGTCATTGAGTATCCGCCATTTTGCTTTACAATGCTATAAGCTTCTTATGTTTTACTTTTTGTCTGTTTTTGCATGCGACAGTGTCGAGTTGACGGGTGTGTTAGAGTTATTTCACCAAAAGATATCTTTTACTTGTTTGTTCATATGAATGTCTGTTGGGCAAGTGTGAGATAGGTGCATCATAGAACCCAGTTTAAACACCCAGTGACAAAATTGTTTTGCCACTGACTGTTCCAAGATATTTTAAAACCAAGGTCTAAACTTACATTTTTGTTATCCGTTCGCCGATTACTGAGATATTGTCACTTTGAAATTAATTCCTATGGATTCTGTCAGTGGTATGCAGTGACATTATTAATTTATGTGCACAAATAGAATTTTCTAAAGCAATTTTATGAAACAATTAATTCTTAATAGAAATTCATAAAAAATACTTAAATTCACATGTCAAGTATTGTTACACAAATATCGTTATTCTGAATTTCTTAATTTCGTATTGTGCACAAAAATTAATGATGTCACTAGTCACCATTCACATGCATTTAATTAGCAACTTCATACAGCCACAGTTTAGTTATTCATGGTTCGGTGTTTAATTTGTTTCACTGACGCGAAGAAAATTTGTATAGTAGATCTTTAAAATCATAAGGACTTATTTTGGGGGTTTGACAATGTTTAGCAAAGCAAAAGCAATTATTTCTAGAGATGTTTGTTCCTAAAAAGGGCCGTTTGCTTCCCTTTAGAGGATCAAACAACTGATTTTTTTTTCAAATTGTCTGAAATTTTCCTTTGAGAGTAGACACTTACAGATAGATTGGTTATTTTCCAGTCAGCCCATTAGGAAAACAAAAAAGAGATATATTTGTAAAGAAAAAATAATATCAATATATTACTGTTCTTCTATATTTTGAATGCAGTAATAGGGATTTGTGTGGTTAATTAACGGGTGTGTTTTGTTTTTATCTAATGTGACAGATATATGAGTTCATGAGTGGAATATCGACACATACAAACAGCTATATGGGAGTGTTCGTGATGATATGATTTATAATGACATATATGTTGGCGGAGTTTGGTTTTGTAAGATCTCATTCTTAACAGCTGGAATAAACTCACTTTTGCGGTAACATACCTGGTCTTTATTTCTAAGGTTGATAAATTAAAATGAAGCACTTATTAACAGTTCTTTTGTTAGCTAGTTCAAGCTGAAATGCCAATATCAGAATTGGAAAAACAGCTTGACAACACAACCATAATTACTGCTACTTATACCTATAAATAGGTTATAAAATTATAAAAATTAAAATTCATTTTGGATAACAGCAAGTTACTTTCTCAAAACTTTCTTTGAATTCTTATTAACATGATTTAGGTACTAAAACACGGACACAACGACATATAGCACAAATGAGTTTTAATTTAAAAAAATAAATAATTTTTGCCGGGTTATAGTAATTGAATGTATTTATATTTACATGTATATATGGCAGTATTTACTTGTGAACGTAATGACACTGTCAAGGGAATAGGTCATTCACTTGAAGACTTAACTGAGACCAAGGTTACCTGGTGATATTTCCAAAGGTACCTAGTTATATCAGCAAGGGCAAAATGGCAGATATATAAGAAACTGATGAAGCTTCTACATTCACGATTTTCCAAAACAAAACATCTCTATAAACTTTTAAAAAGAGGTAAGCACAGCGTTCAATATTATGGATATGGATAAAACACCAAGCATGCATAGCACGTGTTGCCGACGATTATTTTGAAAACGGCAAAATAATGAAATTCAGCAGGGGTAATTAAATACAAAAAATAAAAAAAAAATTCTCTCCATAATGTCCAATCGGAATTATTTTGCTTAGCACCAGACTGAATCATTATTGTCTGAAAGTACGAGGTTATGAAAACCTAGGTCAATGACGCAAATCAAGATGAAAGATAACATGTATCATTAGAGATGAACATACCTCAAACATACCTCAAGTTGTATTGTGCTGACAGAAACAATTAATTAATGACTTTTTCGGAGAAATTGTCTATAAGATATCAAGAACTATTAACATGGTTAAATCTGAATGAAAAACATTATATTTTTAACCAAATAAATGTTGGACAACAAAGTTCAAGTGGGCACAGAAAATAAACAAACATACCCGATATGTTTAAGTTTCAAAAAGCATCGAAAATATTATTCACTATTAAGTTTAATTCATTAAATGTATGTACCAGGCTTAGTTAAAGAATTTCTGCTGTTTTATGAAAATAAATAACATTCATAAAGAAAAATTTTCCGCTCTTGCTTGTCGCAGACATATAGGAACACATTGAGGAAAACGAATTGCTACAATAGAGCATTATCAGAGAGATGTTCTTTCGATAACAGATTTCCTTCATAAAAGATTTCTTGATTTGATCTCGATGGAAAGTGTCTTTATCTGAATGAAACTACAAAGAGTTTTCTGCTGAGTTACTTAGTTCTTTTACTGAAAATGATAGAAAGAGCTCTATTTTAAGAACTATCATTATTAAATCTGCAATGCACTCAGACTGAGATATACAGGAAATGTGAGGTTGTTGTACCCTAGAACATGGTTAAAACCCACAGTTGCAAATGCTTTTAACGTTTATTGTTGCCTTTATCGGGGAGCGAACCCGCGCAGTCACGGAGACAGCGTCTAGCCAAGCAATTCCGACAACGCACCCGACTGAGTTAGCCGGGACAACCCCCAAATAGGTTGATCGGGTAGCCCTGATAAACGTTATCATCACTGCATGACATCGGTAAATTTAATTTACTGATAACAGTACTGAAATAATGTACGTGGGGACATTTTACGCCCGACACACTGCACAAATAGCGAACCCGCACCGTTACGGCGACAGCGCCAAGCTAAGCAATTCCGACAACGCACCCTCATGAGCTATCCAGGACAACCACCAAGAGATTGATAGGAAACCTTGATAAACGATTTCATCACCGCATGACATCGGTTTCGGATTTTTTTTTCTAATAACAATACTGACTATATGTACGGGGAGACTTTTTACGGCCGCCACACTGTGAAAATAGAACTACTTTGAATTTCTAATGATAAGGTAGTAACCTCTCGGGTTCTCTTTTTCGTTGATTGTTTGAGGTATCTATTTTAAAATTGATCACGTTATTATCCTTGCTGTTTTTTTCCTTTCTACATATTGGCTGTGTGGGGAGGATGTGTTTTCTGGATGTGGCCATTCCTGACATGCCTATTTTACTTTTTCGTAGCGGGCAAAACTACCTTTTCACTGCACTATTTGCTGACCAGACATCAGGTACAGACAGAAGCAGCTGTCATTATAACAAAAATTAAAAAAAAATATAGAAATGACAACGATTGCAGTAAACAATTATCTCCAGACTGGAAAAAATCGGTCTCATTAAATTCGCAAATCTCCTTGGTGATCGTAAAAGAGCTCAACATCTTGCAGAATATGAAGACACATTTTAACCTTGTTGTTATTGGATCAGATATGATTGGAACAAGATGATGTTTTTATAATTATATTTTAGTAGTAACGAAGTTGCTAGTTACTACCTACGACGTTGTGTGCGACTGAAAATTTACACAAAGTTTGAAGTTTAAAATGAGTGTCAACATGTGTAATTAATAAGTGAAAAAAAACAACAACACGAAACTATACTTTTAAGTTAGAAAATTTAGTATTATTATCTGACATTCACTAAAAAGTAACCATTTTTTTAAAGTTTATGGATTTTCGTAATTTTTTTAATAAAAAATAAGTATATTTCAGATATAAATATTAAATCAAAGATTCTCACTGAAATATATGACGTCGCAGGCAAGATGTTCTAAATTGTGTCTGATCTTGAATTTCCTGATCGCTTTCTGGTCTCGTTAATGGGCGGCAAACTTCGATTTCTCTATTCATAATTGAAAGTTATTCTATAAGGACACATCATATTGTTGACAGGATTATTATACTCATGTGGGCATTTACATAATGTTTTCTGTTGTTTAGTTTTGTGAACTTGTGTAAACAGAATTTTAGGGAATTGTAGTTTAGCTTTTTTTTTACTGTTCTTACGTTTCTTAACGTATGTTTCCGTTACAGAAAATTTGATATTTTTTCCGTGCATTGACGACTGAAGACGATCCTTAATGAAGTGGTTGAGTTTTCAATTGCCCGCCTGCTTCAAATTTCAACTTAATGTTTGGTTTTTGCTACGGTCTAGACTCTAACCGGTCGCAGGTGTTGTAGATTTTTGATTTATAGTGTGCGAAGCTGTTTGTTTGTCATTAACTTTTTAGTGAACTAAAACATCAGGACGAATGTCATTTTAATAACACTATACAAAACTTTCAACCACGAAAAATCAATGTTTGTCAACGTTCGGGTAACGCTCGGATGACGCTCAATGGACGCCTAAAGGACGTTCGTTTCACTTTAGTCACACGCTGCGTTCGCTAGGGGACCGTTTAGCGGTCGTTGACAGGTCGCCAGTGAGTCGTTCATAGCAAAGCAAAAGATTTGTAACCATTAAGAAACGATTGAGTAACGACTGTCTGACGATAGCGGAACGCGTGCAACGCTCAGCAAACGTTCTTAAACGTTCTTCAGCGTTTACAATTAAACCTTGAAGAACGCTCGTCTCAGAGAAAATTTTTGTGCATGTTCAAAAATTTTTTCCGGACCAGCGTTCTCCGCCGATTCCCGGCAATCATTGACGTTAACCGACGTTCACTAGCGTTCAAAAAACGCAGTTCTGGCGATATCCCAGCGACCATGGACTACTATAAACGTTTCATCAAACGTCGTAGAACGCTGGCCAGAACGTCATAGTGTGACGGTCCCATAAGTAACATTCATTTTTGCTAAGTTTCTCTGAAGGGCAATTTGCCGTTATTGAGATTTTGATTTTTTCTCTTTTGTTGATGAACGAGCGAGGGGGTGTTTAGTGGATCCTTAAAGAATGCTCTATTTACACAGCATTGTCACAAAAGAATTAATTTATAGTTTGAAGTGTCTTTAAAATACTGATTATTATACTGATATCGTGAAAAACCTTATCTAAACACTTTGCGGCCATAACGCAAATAAATTCAGGTTTGTAGACTTTCTAGTGCAATGATTTGAGGTGGTAACCGGAAGTAGGCCTAGTAATTTGTGTTATGGAAAAGAGCAGCTGACTTAACACAAGTCCTAGTTTGAAAAAACAGTTGCAATTATTAAAATAGATCTCTCAAATAACATTAATAGATCAACTGTTATGTTTATTTCACTTTTCTCTCTTGCGTGTTGTATTGGGAGCTTGTTAAATTGAGCGTTGATTGGATAAAAACACTCCTATCGTCTTTCCTCGGATTGATCGCACAACAACCCGCTGACGAAATATACAAAATTTTACCAGCATCTGTTAGACAGCTGTCATATATTAACAAATTGTAGATTAGGAATGTATCCAAGATCAATGCTCATGGACACTTTTTGATATGTAAGGCAAATAATTAACGGATTTTTACGTAAATATGTTTCTAGATTTAATGTCCATGTCTTTGCCAAGATACGTATTACTAAACCTAAATTTTCCTATAAGAACAGCATCGGTATTTGGTCACTTTCCGCGAAACCCATTAAGCCTAATGGAAGGTTAATCACTTGTGTCAGACCTATTATTTAAACATCAGGTTATTATTATACACAATGGCATTGACACTGTTTTCAGAAAAAAAAACAGAGCTAAGTACCGTACTGTTAAACTGTAAGCTATGCAGTTTTTTTGTATTGTAGTATCAGTGTTTTGGATTTTGCAGATTGGCTAAATTTAATCAAATGACAATGAGCTCTATTCCTTTTAGCACTTAACGACACCTATGGCTGCAGCTGACTGCATGACTTTCCTAATAATGACATTTCTTGTTTGTTTCAATACTCACTTTTACCGACGGCTTACCAACTTTACTAACAGTTTTAACACACACTGTACTTGCCTTAACTGCTTGCTGGGTATCCTTTTGAAGAGCACTTCAGTTGTAGAATTCAGAACAGTGCCTCGTAAGTCGAAACCCACTGTTGGCTCCGTGCAAAACATTAAATTTCTTTTATTTGTATCATGTAAAGCTTAGTTTTTTATGAGACTCCAAAATAAATTATAAAAGTGTAAAGTTGAAAAAAAAATGAAATTTTACTTTTGGCATTTTCACAGACGATATGAACATGACAGATTCAGGGAGTTACACAAGTGCCACAATATATTAATACTGTAGCTTTCGAATCCATGTCTTTGTGTGTAAAATGTTATGATGTCTTGGATAACGAGAGTCCTTCCTTGTTGATATTTTGTGATTGAATTCATGTGATAAACTGGTACAATGGCAATTTCGCAGCGATTTTCCAAGACAGTGGCTGAAGGTTATAAAAAATGAGATTGTAAACCAGTCTCAAATCTCAAGGATCTGATTGGCTGAAATGGCGACTGGTTTCCGTGCTCTGTTTTATAACCGTGGGCAAGTATCTCAAATTATTTTTTTTTTACACAAATATAATAATACTGTCATTCTGGAGAAAAAGGCTTTGTTATTTTTCTCATTTTCTCTGATATGATATGATAACATTGATCGATTGAAGTTTGGTGTTGTAAAAAACGCTTGCCTAGATCGCTCAAAAACGCTAATGGAATTGACACCATTTTTAAACAGCTGTCATATCTTAACAAATTTCGGAGACAGTCGTGCGAAAGATGGTTTTCAAACAGCAATGTTCTCAGAAGTTCAGTTTTCAAGAAAAGGTGTGACGCATTTTATCTCAATATTTCAAGATTTGATATCTCTTTGAAATTGTTCATAGAGAGAAGTGTCGCTGTGTATCTCTGAACGAAAAAGGTATATCTATAGTTGTTAATTCTGAGAAACTAGTAAACGTTAAAATGAAATTGATGTCTGAGCTGAAATCTAAACAAGGTTATTACTTACAAAAAAACGAAACATCCATATCCGGAATCACCACACGCCCACGCAGTCAACAAGTAGAGAGGAATAGAGTGAGCATGGCTGTATAAGAATACCAGTTTACAATAATACAGCACTAACAAACGAAAAAAAGAACATTTGAAGTTACCGCATTGGAACGGTTTGTGGCAAAAGAATTTGCCACTGGGGGTTTAAAACAGGTTCTAGGAAGCAACAACCTCATTTTTTTCTTAACAGGACATCGCTACAAAAGTTTCAGTCATATTACGCTATCGTTTGTAATCTGCATTTTGCATTCAACTCTGCTACTAACATTCCAATGTAGACTCTACAACTCAGCTCGAGAATTTTGCATATTCAAAGCACCTGCTTTTGGTAGACCGGCAAAGCACAGTACTAAAACAATAACAAACGCAAAGTTCGCAATTGTTTGTGGTGACACTCCACCAGTTAATATACCAAGAAGGTGCAACTTTATTTTGCAGCAGATTGAAAAGTACATTTTATTTTCAAAATTTTCAAGATTTGGATTATTTCTGTTAGAGGCAATTTGATATATACTGAGGCTTTCGGTTACATGTGTTTCAGTTTATTTATTTCTTCTGCTTGAAGAGCAAACCATTTGATATCTGTGCAGCTGATATAGGTAGAACCAAGAACTATAGATTCTATCATCTGTCAAAAGAGCAACTGTCACATGAGCTATGAAGGCATGCGTTCATACATTAAACTTATTTTGACAGGGTCAACTATTTATTGATTCTCCACAGACAGACTTTTAGTAACTTGCATCTGACAAAGCCATGCCCCACAGTGCACTTACCTCTAGTACTGTCTTAAAAACTTTTTAGATAGTTCTCCAGCTGGCTGATCTTAGATCGAAATTCACTGAAACTGAAAACATTCATGGCCTACAGTGCAGTGAACTCTGCATTCAGAGGACTCTGTAGCTTTTATATTCAAAACTCACAATGCAGTGACCGCTGTTGAGGTCTTTTCAACTATTCTGTAGCTGGCTGATTCATAACAAGCATTGCACATTGCATCAACCGATTGACCCATAAACCACAATGTACTTCATCTTCACTGCTTTAACAATTTTAGTACTAAATATTCAGATGGCTATAAAGTGTCAGCAAGATACACGATAAACAGCGCACTTACTCTGCTATTGTCATTTCAAGTATTAATAGAGCAAGCATTGTTTAAAAAACAACTGATGGGTTGTCAAACAATTAAGAACTTGTCTACTATCAAATCCATGGACTTAAGTTCGCTTTTAACACGCACAATTAATACCATTGCTTTCCAACCATAAGGAAAGTAAGTTTGCCGTTTGAGACTGTTAGATGATTTTTTTTTATTATTTATGAAAGTGGGATGACAACTGTGGAAAGCAAATAATAATTATAAATCGTTTATTTGCGTCATAATGTTACAAAAACACGGTTAGTCGGCTATTCTCATTTAATGCTGTTAGTTGCTGGTTGTAGTTTTTTTTTAATCTTGAAAGGTTCGTTGAGTAAGACTAATTACGGAATGTCTGGCCACACTGTTATGGCTTTCTTACACTAAAAGACTTGGTGACAGTTTCATGAATTTATTAGCATTCGGCGGTGTGTACTGCATAAGCAACATCGCCATAAACATCCTCATCATCATCTTCTTCTTCTTCATCTTCTTCATCATCATCTTCTAGACCTCAAGGATATTTAATTTTAAAAGACATAGCCACATTCAAAAGACATAGCCAAACTACACAGCCAAGAAGAAGAATGCAAGAGAAAGCATGCTTTAAATGACAAATTTCAAAACAGACAAATTTCAAAACAAAAATGAGAACCGAGGGATTACCGCCTTGAAACGGTCAGTGGCAAAACAATTAGCCACTGGGGGTTTAAACCCGCTTCTAAGGTGCACTAATCTCACACTTGCCCCAACAGGTTCTCATATGAACAAACAACTACAAGCTGTCTAGGTGAAGAATTTCCAACCTACCCATCAACTAGACAATGTTGCATGCAAACGCTCACACACATACACATAAAACATATTAAATCTGAAAAAAACAATAAGCCAGTTTGTGTTTAGGAACGAACAATTCTGCGTGTAAAAACAACTGTAAATAAATATAAAAACAGTTTTATGGTTATGTTTCATTTTTCTACTTATGATTTTGCTTTGTGTATTGAGCGTTCATAATTTCCTCTGATAAGTTCATGTACTTCTCTTCTTAATATTTAGATAAAAAAAAGTTGTTGTTTAAAAAACAAAACCAAAAAATACAGTTGACACAGTTTTCTAACATCATTTCCCAAACGTGTGAAATCTTAACGAATTCTGGAAACCGAGATGGCATCGACGAACGTTCTAATCAGAGTAATGTTCTTAGACACTGGTTCGTTTAAATTGCAAATCAGCTGGCGAAATTATATCCTGATACATTTATGGATTGATTTGAATTTGGATATGAATGACGCGATAAAGCCGCATATGTTTTAAATAAACCTATACATGAACAAAAACATACAGAATTCCATCGGACATCGACTTTAATACCTGTCGTGCGGAAATTGCAGAGTCTTTAAACTCTTTTTGCAATAAATGGTGTAAACGAGAACATGCTGAGCCTAATGCTCTTTCAAACTGGAAAAAACAAATATTCAAAATAATTGACACTCGTATATCCTTCTATAAAAGAAACATAGCTTTACTACCACCTCGACCTCGTTTTAACTTTCGTCATTTGAAAAAAGGTATTCAAGATTTTCACAACAAATTTGTTTTAACACCTGCTGATAAGGCTTCAAGTAATGTTATTATAGTTAATATATATAATATTTATAATATATAAATATTCAAACTGAAGAGCTTAATAGCACTAATGCTTATACACTGACATCTTCATCTGAGAGTGATATTGTTACTGCACACACTCTACAAATTACAAAATTTAGAATCAGTGTTGAGCCTAAACAAGACAAAGTACCTACTATGTATTGGTTGCCTAAAATGCACAAAACACCGTACAAAGCAAGATTTATCGCTAACTCTAGTTCTTGTACTACAACAAAGTTATCCGTGCTCTTAACATCTTGTCTTACAGCTATAAAAGAACATGTAATTAGGTATTGCGAAAAAGTTTTTGAAACTACTGGCAAAAATTTATTTTGGTCTATAAAAAATTCAAATGACGTTTTGAAGAAACTTAAATCAAATAATTTTCAGGCGTTCTGTTTGTCCACATATGATTTTTCTACCTTGTATACTTCTCTCCCTCATAATTTAATAAGAGACAAGCTAACCAGTCTCATTGAAAAAACTTTTGCTAGAGAAAATAAAACATTTATTGCTTGTAATGAACATAGGGCATTCTTTACAGATGTTTCTTATGATAATTATACTTCATGGACCTGTCAAGACCTTATCCAGGCGCTCACATTTTTATTGGATAATATTTATTTGAGATTTGGTACCTCTATTTATAAACAAGTAATAGGCATTCCAATGGGTACTAATTGTGCACCCCTTGTTGCTGATCTGTTTTTATACTGTTATGAAAGAGATTTCATGTTATCTCTTTCTACCGAACATCAAGATGATATTATTACAGCTTTTAACAACACCTCGAGGTACCTTGATGATTTATTAAATATAGATAATAACCATTTTCCATCACTGGTTAATAAGATTTAACCTAAAGAACTACAGCTTAACAAAGCGAACACTTCAGAAAAGCAAGCAAACTTCCTTGATTTAAATCTATCCATCGAAAATGGTTACGTCACTACTAAAATTTATGATAAAAGAGATGATTTTAATTTTAATATAGTAAATTTTCCGTTTCTAGACGGCGATGTTCCTCGTGCAACTTCTTACGGGGTTTATATCTCACAGCTTGTTCGCTTTTCAAGAGCTTGCAACGATGTGAATGATTTCAATGAACGTAATCTTTGCATTACAGAAAAACTTTTAAAACAAGGTTATCGGTATCACAAATTAAGGAAAACCTTTTGCAAGTTTTATCGCCGATATCCAGATCTAATTCATAAATACAGCTGTGCAACTTGCACACAAACAAGTCATATAAAACATAACCAAATCTGAAAAGAACATTATGCCAGTTTGTGCTAAGGCACGAATTATTCTGCATGTCAAATACAACTGTAAGTAAATATACAAACAGTTGTACGGTAATATTTCATTTGTCTACTGATGATTTCGCTTTATTGAGCGTTCATATTTCCTCTGCTAAGTTCATGCAGTTCTCTTCTTAACTTTCAGAAAACAAGTTGTTGTTGTTGTTGTTTTTTTAAAACACAAAAATATAGTTGACAAAGTTTGCTTACATCATTTCCCAAGCATGTCAAATCTTAACGAATTCTGTAAACCGAGATGACATCAAAGAACAGTCTAATCAGAGTAATGTTCTGAGAAACTGGTTCGTTTAAATTGCAAATCAGCTGGCGAATTTATATCCTGACAATTTATAGATTGATTTAAATTTTGATATGAATGACGCGATAAAACCGCATATTTTTCAAATAAACCTGTATATGAATGAGAACAACATTGTACACTGCAGACGCAGACCTAAGCTTAGTCGGGGATCTCTATAAAATAATGTGAAATCATTAGGAAACGTGAGATACTAATTTTTGTGGAGTTTGCTATCAGATTAAACTTTAGGTCCGGCACGTACCGCTTACCTTTCCGTACTCCGTACTTCAGGTTCTGCTGCAAGTTACTAAAGCAAGTCGATAGACACCGTTACTGATAACGTCCAGACGGGCCGGATAATCAAAATTAAAACCAAACCGAAATAATGACTAACTGAATCATAGTTTAGAAATTTTAGATAACGTATTTTAGAACCCTTTTAAGTGGTGTCTAACTGAAAACCACGATATGTTATGCTCCCAAATATAAATGTATCAACAGTAAGCACATATTGTCGTGAGATTTCTCAGTTTATTGAGTTGTCAGACCATTAACGAATTGATGATGGCTAATCACAAACAGGTGGAGAGTTTGCCTTCTGTCGAATCGATGTCAAATAGAGATTTTCTGCTGTTCTATACGCTCAATGCAGTTTGCTCTGAAGTGGACACTTAAATAATAAAAACAACGTAAAATGCTGTTGGGACACAAGGTTTAGATCTACAGCTGCACGTCACATTGCGCCGAGAACTGTAGTTTGTTGACCTGCCATGCAGTGCATTTCAAGAATAACTATCGATCCCCTTGGGTATGGCTGTTATCTATGTGCGAGTATTGTAGATCCAGATCAGCCAGTACATCTTCGCTGTCTGATTAGGATCTTCACTGTTCGCTTTTAGATTCATTAAGTTATTTTGACCATGTAAGTCCAAATCAGATGGCATGGATGTAAAAGCTGATCCGGAACTGAATTGTTTGCACATGCGAGAAAACGCGTATATATGGCGTAGTGCTCGCGGATGCAAACGATCTCCGGAGCTGGAAAAACCACTTCCGCTCTGATCTCTATGAAAAAAAAACGTTTATAAAAAGACACGAAGAGCGGAAGAAGGTGTTTGATTAGGACATCGTGTAAGATAGCTGACATATCATTAGCGAATTGTCCATTTCGCCGGTCTTATGGTCGTCAACTGGAAAAATATACACGGACTAATTGTTCTAGAGATAGCGGCTGAGCTGAATTTGGTAGTCTTGTAATATCTGAAGGGCGAATTATTTAAGTGGCACCCGAGTTAGCAAAAATAATGGTATAGTTAAATTTGCCAAAGCAAACTTTGCATGGGAATTGCAAATTGTATACATTTGGGCCCTGGTTTGAGCTGTTTGATAAATACACTAGTACACAGATTATAATTGAACCTTCTTCGTTGCATTTTAATGACTATTCTCCGACAGCCAAACGGAATTAACCTTAAGAAAATTATTGGCAAAACAAAACATAATTGGAAATACAAATTGGGAATTCGGCACGGAAAACGTGAATATAGTTACTGCGATAAACAGTAAACAGTAAAATGCAAAAAAAATGTAACCGTTGCGTTGAAATGCGAATTCTGTCTAAAAAAAACACCTATTCTAGATTTAATGGCGGAAATATTAAATATTTAAAATGATTTTTAAAGCTGTGTTAAGGACAAACATTTGAAAGTTCAATCTGATTAAATAGATGAAAAAGGAACTTTGAAAGCTATCGAACACGACATCTATGAAATATTGCAGGCTCGGTTTGATTGAGCCTGTTCATGGGCAGTAATGGAACTGCATAAAATCGTCTCATGTAAACCGCTATGCTGTTAAGATCTTATGACTCATTAAAATTCTTTTTATCAACAACCTTCCGAACTAATCAGTTTTGTCGGCTTCATAATCGCAAATTTAAAGTAAATGATGTTCCGGAGATTTTCGAACCTTATATTGTATATTGTATGTATATATTTATTGTACCCATTTATATACAGTGCAATAAACTACGGAAAGTGTCAGACAGGCATTTTTCCATCAGAGAGATATAGATAATTTTTCTTTTTTATCGACGAACATGCAATGATGACTGTAGATGGCTCTTTAACAAAGTAATGATTTTTGCTTTTCCCTTGTTTAATTGACTTTATCCTTGCAGTAATCCGGTGTGCACTGGTTGGCAAATCAGTAAACAAAACCATGTTGACTGAGTGCTCTAACTTATAATGCTTCAAAAATACCATTATGAACATTCCCTGATTAATAAGGAAACCCCTAATAAAATAATTTTGACAGTAAGGAGTGAATTCTATAGAAATGCTTATTAGTGTCTTAATTAGGAAAGCATTGCTGTCATAAGGAAACCCTTCGTCATGTTGGAAAATCGCTACTTCAGCCTTGGAATGTTAGAGTAGACGTGCCGTTTTGGACTCTAAAATAATTATGATACGCTATGTTAAGTTTTCTCAACAAATCATGTATACACATATTAATTAGTATACATACACGGATGTAAGTGGGATTGGTTTCGTCGGAGCTAGTCACTTGTGCATATGCATCTTATTGATGTTGTTTTCAGTTGTAATTTCAAATGGCAATATCCTGCCGGTATTTTGAACTGTAAAGGATACATTTCTTCAAATACTGTCCAAATATCACTTCCATACGATCTTAAATAGATTTAGACCAGTCTCAAATCTCAAGCATCTGTTTGGCTGAAATGGCGACTGGTTGAAATTTGAGATTGGTCTTCAATCTCACTTTATGATATTTGGACCCTGGTAAGAAGGCAGACTAAAAGTCTGCAGGTTTAGTGTAAGTGTGAAATAGAGCATTTATTGTATGCGTTCTATTGAATTACTAGTATTGAATATAATCAGTGAAAAAATGTTATTCCACTGTTTTGAAACTTTGAGTATATGTTTTATTGTCGTTGTTTTTTTCACGCATGCACATACTCTTCTGAATAAGAACGTTTAGAAAAAGGTTTCAAGTTTGCACAATGCAGTCATGACTTAATGTCATAAATTAACGTTTTTGTCGTAATTTTATGCAAGTTTTCTGTCAATACGTGCAAAATATGCATTAAAAGCATAGAATAGAAAAACAGTGTTTTCAAAAATGAAATATACATTGTGTTTTGCCTGCCTGCCATTGCCCTATTGATCATTATTATAACACGACCAGCACTCAAGTCTGTCATCACATGATTGAATTAAAGAAGGAGTAACGACAGTTTTGTGTGCAATTCAAGAGATTTTGTACTTTTGACATTGCTTAAACAGACGTGATAGTACAGAACATTTTAAGAAACACTTGGATATTTTCAATCAGCCCCAAGGATATACTAACTGCTTTTTAAATTTTGCCTTTGGCGTTGTCTGTGATATGCAGGATTTATATTCTAAGATCCCATCTCAAAATTCTATTCTTTTTAGTTCCGCCCATTGTTTTCTCGTTTAGGGCAAACCCATTCTTTTATCTGGGGACCATACGCCGCTGCACATGAAATGGTATTAATCTGAAAATACCGCATTGAAGGTTCCATGTTCAACGCCATATGCATACCATCGTTTGGGATGGATCAAAATTGTACTGTTTATTGGTGTAAATATTGAGTTGCGCACAACCCGGGGCTAGGCGGCGTGGGCAGTAATTAGCATTTCCATTACTGTCCATGAACAGGCTCAATTAAACCGAGCCTGCAATGTTTTCATATTTGTCGTGGTCGAGGGTCTTCAAAGTTCCTTTTACATCTATTGTTAAGTCCAAAATGCAAATCTGTTCACGGAATTCCATCTTCATACTTAATCATTTAGTGTATTTGTCAAGAAACAAACGAATCAATTTTTGAACTTGTGAGAGCGTCCGAATAATAAAATGAGGAAATCAAATGCAGTGTTTATAAATCTTTTCAACTTCAACTCAATTCTGTGCTCAATCTTAAAATGTCTAAAACATGAAAAGCCATAATAAATAAGAAATTACGCATTATACTCTCTGTTCTACAGTTGTTATTGATGACAATGTGTCTTACTTTCAGTTTAAACTTGTTTTCTAGATAATACAAGGAAATGAAAAAATCAAATTTTCATGCCCACATTGAGTGGAGCATGAAAAAAAGTTTAAAAATCACCAGGCCAGTTTTCGCAAATATTTGCTGAATTTCAAATTCCTAAATGGCAGCTTTAGCTAATACACACATTTCGTAAAGTGCGGAGTAACCTAGCAGACACTGGCACACGAAAAGTCCAAAAACCACTGTCCAAAAATCTGCTCACAACACTGATATGCAACAAAAATTATACCCAGAATTGATCAAAAAGTTTATTTGTAGAAGATATGCATGATGCATCTTACATCCTTCAGATAAATAAATGTCTTATCCTTTCGATTCAATCACACGATTCTTTACTGACACTGTTGTTAAATTTCATACGAAAACTTGTATTTCATACGGTGACATGTGCTGCCCTTTCGTCCTAAAGCGAGACATGTAATTCTGAATAAAATATAAAGGCATTTTCGCACTAATAACCGAACAGACAGGCTAATGGACTTTACAAAAACATCTGTTAAAAATGGAAACTCTGATTTTAAGAAAGAATATTTCAAGATTAATGTTCTCAGACACGTCTTTAATCTTCAAGGCAAAATAAGTTTCCCCTTAATATGTGTCTAGATTTTATATTGATGCTTATATGGCACAATACATTCATTTTAGGTATCATTACTCAAACAACGAAAAATACCGGTTTTTGTCAATTTTCGAAATACTTCTTAACTATCATCAGGAAAGTAATGCATATCCTTGAGCTCTTGTCTGCAGAGCAGAACAATTCAACAATTAACCGACAGTGAAGTCGTCCGTATCAGACACAAGAACTTGGCACGTACGCAAGGTACTGGACTGAGCATCTGTCTAAGTACATGCCAAGCATTTCCCTAGTACACTTACTTTGTGATGATTACGTTTATCAGGGTTATCCGTTAAACCCATTATGGGGTTGTCCCGGTAAGCTCAATAGGTAGCGTAAATGGCGCTTTCGCCGCACGGGTTTTCTCCCCAGTATGGGCATTATCATTTGTACCGTTAGGGGTTTAAATCTCTAGAGAGCGTTGATGTTAACACCTCCAGTACCCATGGTGCAATGAGCGTTATTGCTTAGAAACCAGCCTTTCATTAAAATTCCAAAACTCTACAGTATTGTGCCTCTCCTACTGAGATACAAAAGCCCTAATCATCAAACCACACGGAATACTGAAAATAAAACAACCAGCATTGTTTTTATTGTATTTGGCTATTTCTGATATGCTATTCCTAATTTTTTTGCAAGTCTTAAATTGGTTGGAGGACATACAATGATGGAAAAATATTTTATTAAATAAAACTCTTTAAAAATAAGAAACTTTATCTAGTATAAGTTCTGACAAATTAAACCATTAGGGATTGGAACGAATTCTAAAATAGGTATTCGAATATTCGCATAGGTTATTCGAATATATTCGGATTTTCGCGTGATTAACGGTTCATATTTCGCTATCCGAATATTAGCTTATCCGAAACAAGAAATATCTTTAAAAAAGATAAACGGCGTAGATTGTATATGAAATGATGCAGTTTGTAGCTGGTATTATTCACTTCATCTTGATTTACGTGTAAATTAAATAATTTCATTGTAAATCCTTCAAAATGACTTAATAGCGGACTCGCAGTTTTTTCGCGTAACATTTTACACGTAGTTGCCAGATTTAAGACCAGTAAGCACATTGTAAAATCCTCAGTCGCGATAAAGAATGAGTTTTATATAAGAAACGTATTGTAAAAGGAATTGGTTGTGTTTATTCTTAAAACATAATGTATCAGATTATATATCAATTGCTGAAAGAATAAAATATATTTAGTGAAGACTTCAAGACTTACATAGCGAACTCATTGTTTAAATCGCGTAGCATATTATATACAGCTGACCGATTTAAGAGACGGGTAAACATTTCAATTACTGAAAGACCTGGGATAAATTTCCAATAACTAAATTCTCACAAATATTACTCAAATATAATTCAAGCTCGCAGATTTTATTACTTAAATTTTCAGCTTGACAGTCAAAGTGTAACATCGTTTTCTTTAAGCCATTTCCACTTACTTTCATTTTCATTTTGTATAGGTTGATATAAAAGAGTGACTGTAATGTTGTTGACAAAAAACCCTAGCCAATGACGAGTACTGTAGTGTACCTCATTTCAACATCTTTCAACACAAGAGAATAGAAAAGATCTAAACGTCACAGCAATAATCGTTTCAAACAGTGTATTAACTAATAGTTTAAAAATCCCACTAGATACCTCTTCACCCTGCTAGATGCCTCTCCGGTGGAAATAGCTACCAATCGAAATACTCTATTTAATTTTCCCGCTGCATAATGATATAATACGAGACAGTGTTATTTACAACACTTCATTGGTTAATAAATTAGGTCAAAAGTGAGCTTAGACAGCTAACGCCGAAAAATGTAAAGTTATGCCAGACGAACTCTTTATTAACTCTTATTAACGTAATTACGGGTTTTAAACAATAAAAATGTTTATTTTAATTACTAATGCAAATCATTGATACTGGCAGTCGATAACTCATGAATTGGAATCAGTTTTGAGGGATAGTTCTGCCGATGCCTTTAGTTGTTGTTGTCGTCGTCATCGTGTGCACAGTATGACTTGAAGTCATTGCTTATCATTGAATAACGCATCTAACCCTTGATATTGATATGATATGTTTTTATTATTTTATTCTTAGAGTTCAAATTCCGCATGTCCACCTAGTACTAAAACAAAAACTCCAATTTCAATAAAAACTTTATTTCGTATGACCAGCTGTTCCACATTTTGATTTTCACAACAAGCCTGAAATGTGATATATCTATTTAAAAAATCTAAAACCTAACTAGGTGACACTTTATTTACAAGTAAAGCAGACAATGACATCAAACAACACTCCGTTCGCACATCGTCCTAACTGCCAATATACAGCGGAGATTCAGGGACTCGTGTCAATTATCCGAATAAACAACTTGTAAATGACCAGATACGGTATGACAGCTGTAATCGACACGGAAAATAACATTCAAAATAATCAGAAATTATAGGGATTTCAGGTTTCTTTTTGTTAAATAGATCGAAATAGTAAAAAATGCAAGTATCCGAATACCTTTTTGGTATCCGAATATTCGGCCGGTTTGCGAATATTCGGATATTCATATGTTCGGTCCCATCCCTAAAACCATACATTCAATTACAAGTATGCATTTTAAGAGCCACACAAGGTGAAATTTGGTTTCATACGATTGAAAAAAATGCGGTTGATTAGTTAGATTTGATAACTTTAAGTAGGATGTTTTAGAGGTCACATACTAAAATCATTTGAACTATCAGTATATATCACCAAAGTAGCTGTGGATCTATGGTGTGTACTGATGTTTTAAAACTATGTTTGATTTCATACTTGTCTGTATGTAGACGTGGATACTCGTGCCATTTTCACATTTCAGGAGAGTCTTATCTACTATTTCCGATCAGAAGAACCCCCAAGTCAGTTTCATTTTAAGATTCGAGAATCTTTGGCTAGAGTTGTTTTATTCAATAAAAGCATGATCCAATTAACACTGAACTCTGCAACTGGCAAGTACCAATTGCAATGTCATGTGTAAATAGCAAAATGTACATTTAAACAATACTAAGCACTTAAGCTTGTTTTCAACAGTGCAATGAGTACAACAAATAATAGGCCTAAATCTGGAAATTGTTGAACCTCGTGCTCATCATAAATGTTGTTAAGAAGTACTGTCAAAGTATCATAATCATTAGTATTTAGTATAGTTTTAAATCTTTTTGCCAAAATTGGCAGAATTTCAGCGGTCGTTTTGTGTTTACCGTTATATGGTTGTAGGGCTTTAATTTTCTGTCCGTTTTACTTAATTTCCTGCGCTGATGTTTAAGATGTTTGTTCTTGACGAAATTGACCGTGTTGTTTATTATCTGATAGCTTTTACCACTGATTAAACAACGTTATTTTGTAGGTGATTTTCTGCTCTTCCTAATTTATTACGTTCAATTATGCTATTTTGTGCTTCTAGCTTCTTGACCGATTTTCCTCGTTAATGTTTGCTAAAAGGGTTTAGTTGCTTAGAAAACATGAAAACATTACAAGATTTTTACCAGCTGAACTGATTTTGGTCATTGATGACGAAATGATAGACTAGATTTATATTTTTTCCTACATTTGATAAAATCAGGTTAATTATATTTGCTCGAAGATAGACTATATTGACATTGTTATTCGTTGTCGTATATTTGCGTATTTTGCTATTTTTGCTTGACACAAGATTGCGCTGGGGCAGATTTTCATAGTATTTTCATACGTTTCACAGCGAAGAGCCCTTAAGTAAAATAACTTAGTAACAAAGAACACTTTTAAAACAGACTCGTTGCAATATTTCAAGGGGAGTGACAGAGAAATTTTAATTAACAAGGGAACTTTATTGAATTTTATGGCGATTCGATTTTTGAACTAAAGAAAATAAAAAGCAATGTAAATTTTTCCACGTTATTCGTAAAATCATCCGTGAATATAAAAAAAGATTACCACCATAATTTCTACAGCGCTGTGCATGCTTGGTTCAAGAAGCCGTTGAATTGTTATGCTTACTTCTTTGTTGATTGTTATGCTTACCTCTTTGTTTGCAGGACGGTGACACGAGTTTATGAATGTTTATTGTAAATCTTGTAAAAGAATTTAGAAGCTGTAAAATTCTGATGTTTTGCAAACATCGGAAATATGGAGAAAATTACACAAAGGAAATTGAAGACAACTACCAAGCAGTCATTGCTCGAATGGCTTCAGAACTCTGACAGGAAGTTCTACAGGAGGAAGTGACATTTCCTACCAAGCTTGATAATGATATGACTCAAGGAATAAATATCATGACTGATGCCAGACATTGCTGTAGATAATAAAAGATTTCAATGATGTTGTACGTATGCGATAAGCTACACACGAGGTTTTGGACAAACAACAGCGTCAAAGAAAAATAATTAAAGTGCTCTCAAAGATAATTTTTTTAGAAATTCCAGAAATGGCATGAGAACCCTGATAAAAACTTTCAAAATGAAGGTTATGCAGTACACAGCTTTAATTGTTTTATAGAAGTGTTTTACCACCCAGTATGCATATTTTGTTTAAATTGAAAAATGCTTCGAACAGTTTTGCAATATGTATTCTTAAAAGATTGAGATTTGCAGACAATGTCTTTGATTTATTAAAAAGTAATAAATTCGTTTTTCAACGCTTCGAATGCAAGATCAAGTATGCTACTAACGCCTGCATTGTCCCCTAAAATACTCTCAATATTGATCCTGCTTAAGAAAAAAATATTACATAATATGCTTTTTTAAATTATTACTGTTTCAAAAATGTATTAATTATCCTGAAAATACATGTACATTGCTAAATAGATGAAAAGGGGACTTTTCTTAAAGAACATGGAAGCTCTGTCGATTTCTATACAGTTGCTGATTTTAATCCAGGAACTCTGGTCTGAAGGTTATAAAGCTGAGATTGGAAACCAGTCTCAAATCTCAAGCATCTGATTGGCTGAAATGGCGACCAGTCGCCATTTCAGCCAATCAGATGCTTGAGATTTGAGACTGGTTTCCATGCTCAGTTTTATAACCTTGGGCACTGATCTCGTTAAGGTCATTGAGTATCCGCCCTTTTGCTTTACAATGCTATAAGCTTCTTATGTTTTACTTGTTGTCTGTTCTTGCATGCGACAGTGTCGAGTTGACGGGTGTGTTAGAGTTATTTCACCAAAAGATATCTTTTACTTGTTTGTTCATATGAATGTCTGTTGGGCAAGTGTGAGATAGGTGCATCATAGAACCCAGTTTAAACACTCAGTGACAGAATTGTTTTGCCACTGACTGTTCCAAGATATTTTAAAACCAAGGTCTAAACTTACATTTTTGTTATCCGTTCGCCGATTACTGAGATATTGTCACTTTGAAATTAATTCCTATGGATTCTGTCAGTGGTATGCAGTGACATTATTAATTTATGTGCACAAATAGAATTTTCTAAAGCAATTTTATGAAACAATTAATTCTTAATAGAAATTCATAAAAAATACTTAAATTCACATGTCAAGTATTGTTACACAAATATCTCCGTTATTCTGAATTTCTTAATTTCGTATTGTGCACAAAAATTAATGATGTCACTAGTCACCATTCACATGCATTTAATTAGCAACTTCATACAGCCACAGTTTAGTTATTCATGGTTCGGGGTTTAATTTGTTTCACTGACGCGAAGAAAATTTGTATAGTAGATCTTTAAAATCATAAGGACTTATTTTGGGGGTTTGACAATGTTTAGCAAAGCAAAAGCAATTATTTCTAGAGATGTTTGTTCCTAAAAAAGGCCGTTTGCTTCCCTTTAGAGGATCAAACAACTGATTTTTTTTCAAATTGTCTGAAATTTTCCTTTGAGAGTAGACACTTACAGATAGATTGGTTATTTTCCAGTCAGCCCATTAGGAAAACAACAAAGAGATATATTTGTAAAGAAAAAATAATATCAATATATTACTGTTCTTCTATATTTTGAATGCAGTAATAGGGATTTGTGTGGTTAATTAACGGGTGTGTTTTGTTTTTATCTAATGTGACAGATATATGAGTTCATGAGTGGAATATCGACACATACAAACAGCTATATGGGAGTGTTCGTGATGATATGATTTATAATGACATATATGTTGGCGGAGTTTGGTTTTGTAAGATCTCATTCTTAACAGCTGGAATAAACTCACTTTTGCGGTAACATACCTGGTCTTTATTTCTAAGGTTGATAAATTAAAATGAAGCACTTATTAACAGTTCTTTTGTTAAATAGTTCAAGCTGAAATGCCAGTATCAGAATTGGAAAAACAGCTTGACAACACAACCATAATTACTGCTACTTATACCCATAAATAGGTTATAAAAATTAAAATTCATTTTGGATAACAGCAAGTTACTTTCTCAAAACTTTCTTTGAATTCTTATTAACATGATTTTGGTACTAAAACACGGACACAACGACATATAGCACAAATAAGTTTTAATTTAAAAAAATAAATAATTTTTTGCCGGGTTATAGTAATTGAATGTATTTATATTTACATGTATATATTGCAGTATTTACTTGTGAACGTAATGACACTGTCAAGGGAATAGGTCATTCACTTGAAGACTTTACTGAGACCAAGGTTACCTGGTGATATTTCCAAAGGTACCTAGTTATATCAGCAAGGGCAAAATGGCAGATATATAAGAAACTGATGAAGCTTCTACATTCACGATTTTCCAAAACAAAACATCTCTATAAACTTTTAAAAAGAGGTAAGCACAGCGTTCAATATTATGGATATGGATAAAACACCAAGCATGCATAGCACGTGTTGCCGACGATTATTTTGAAAACGGCAAAATAATGAAATTCAGGAGGGGTAATTAAATACAAAAATAAAAAAAAATCTCTCCATAATGTACAATACGAATTAGTTTGCTTAGCACCAGACTGAATCATTGTTGTCTGAAAGTACGAGGTTATGAAAAATTATTAATTGACAACCTAGGTCAATGACGCAAATCAAGATGAAAGATAACATGTATCATTAGAGATGAACATACCTCAAACATACATCAAGTTGTATTGTGCTGACAGAAACAATTAATTAATGACTTTTTCGGAGAAATTGTCTATAAGATATCAAGAACTATTAACATGGTTAAATCTGAATGAAAAACATTATATTTTTAACCAAATAAATGTTTGACAACAAAGTTCAAGTGGGCACAGAAAATAAACAAACATACCCGATATGTTTAAGTTTCAAAAAGCATCGAAAATATTATTCACTATTAAGTTTAATTCATTAAATGTATGTACCAGGCTTAGTTAAAGAATTTCTGCTGTTTTATGAAAATAAATAACATTCATAAAGAAAAATTTTCCGCTCTTGCTTGTCGCAGACATATTGGAACAAATTGAGGAAAAAGAATAGCTAAAATAGAGCATTATCAGAGAGATGTTCTTTCGATAACAGATTTCCTTCATAAAAGATTTCTTGATTTGATCTCGATGGAAAGTGTCTTTATCTGAATGAAACTACAAAGAGTTTTCTGCTGAGTTACTTAGTTTTTTTACTGAAAATGATAGAAAGAGCTCTATTTTAAGAACTATCATTATTAAATCTGCAATGCACCCAGACTGAGATATACAGGAAATGTGAGGTTGTTGTACCCTAGAACATGGTTAAAACCCACAGTTGCAAATGCTTTTAACGTTTATTGTTGCCTTTATCGGGGAGCGAACCCGCGCAGTCACGGAGACAGCGTCTAGCCAAGCAATTCCGACAACGCACCCGACTGAGTAAGCCGGGACAACCCCCAAATAGGTTGATCGGGTAGCCCTGATAAACGTTATCATCACTGCATGACATCGGTAAATTTAATTTACTGATAACAGTACTGAAATAATGTACGTGGGGACATTTTACGCCCGACACACTGCACAAATAGCGAACCCGCACCGTTACGGCGACAGCGCCAAGCTAAGCAATTCCGACAACGCACCCTCATGAGCTATCCAGGACAACCACCAAGAGATTGATAGGAAACCTTGATAAACGATTTCATCACCGCATGACATCGTTTTCGGATTTTTTTTTCTAATAACAAAACTGACTATATGTACGGGGAGACTTTTTACGGCCGCCACACTGTGAAAATAGAACTACTTTGAATTTCTAATGATAAGGTAGTAACCTCTCGGGTTCTCTTTTTCGTTGATTGTTTGAGGTATCTATTTTAAAATTGATCACGTTATTATCCTTGCTGTTTTTTTCCTTTCTACATATTGGCTGTGTGGGGAGGATGTGTTTTCTGGATGTGGCCATTCCTGACATGCCTATTTTACTTTTTCGTAGCGGGCAAAACTACCTTTTCACTGCACTATTTGCTGACCAGACATCAGGTACAGACAGAAGCAGCTGTCATTATAACAAAAATTTAAAAAAATATAGAAATGACAACGATTGCAGTAAACAATTATCTCCAGACTGGAAAAAATCGGTCTCATTAAATTCGCAAATCTCCTTGGTGATCGTAAAAGAGCTCAACATCTTGCAGAATATGAAGACACATTTTAACCTTGTTTATATTGGATCAGATATGATTGGAACAAGATGATGTTTTTATAATTATATTTTAGTAGTAACGAAGTTGCTAGTTACTGCCTACGACTGAAAATTTACACAAAGTTTGAAGTTTAACATGAGTGTCAACATGTGTAATTAATAAGTGAAAAAAACAACAACACGAAACTATACTTTTAAGTTAGAAAATTTAGTATTATTATCTGACATTCACTAAAAAGTAACCATTTTTTTAAAGTTTATGGATTTTCGTAATTTTTTTAATAAAAAATAAGTATATTTCAGATATAAATATTAAATCAAAGATTCTCACTGAAATATATGACGTCGCAGGCAAGATGTTCTAAATTGTGTCTGATCTTGAATTTCCTGATCGCTTTCTGGTCTCGTTAATGGGCGGCAAACTTCGATTTCTCTATTCATAATTGAAAGTTATTCTATAAGGACACATCATATTGTTGACAGGATTATTATACTCATGTGGGCATTTACATAATGTTTTCTGTTGTTTAGTTTTGTGAACTTGTGTAAACAGAATTTTAGGGAATTGTAGTTTTGCTTTTTTTTTTTTACTGTTCTTACGTTTCTTAACGTATGTTTCCGTTACAGAAAATTTGATATTTTTTCCGTGCATTGACGACTGAAGACGATCCTTAATGAAGTGGTTGAGTTTTCAATTGCCCGCCTGCTTCAAATTTCAACTTAATGTTTGGTTTTTGCTACGGTCTAGACTCTAACCGGTCGCAGGTGTTGTAGATTTTTTATTTATAGTGTGCGAAGCTGTTTGTTTGTCATTAACTTTTTAGTGAACTAAAACATCAGGACGAATGTCATTTTAATAACACTATACAAAACTTTCAACCACGAAAAATCAATGTTTGTCAACGTTCGGGTAACGCTCGAATGACGCTCAATGGACGTCTAAAGGACGTTCGTTTCACTTTAGTCACACGCTGCGTTCGCTAGGGGACCGTTTAAGGCCCGGTCGCACAGCGATTTACGGCTTAATCACGGCAAAAAACCGTCAAAAAGTGGTCTCCCGTGAAGCAGACGATGTTGTTCGCCTTGGTGTCGAGTTTAAGACGAGCTAAAGTCGATTTATGGACGTGGCAGGACGCGGGGAGAATTCGAAACGGCGTTTGAACTGCTCAAAATTTTAGCCCGCGGACAACCACGGGCGACACACGTGGTAAAGACGTGCAACACACGTGAAACACACGTGATAATCCGTGTTCCGGCAGTGATTAAAACTTGGGGAGACGCAGTGAGACGCGAAAGTTTATCGGTCTGTCACTGGCAGAGCACGGTCATCGGACGGGTGTTACGCGTTGGTATCATGGGAAATAGCGTGTGTTTTGCGGCTTATCACTGACAAGTGGATTTTTCAGCGTACATAGCACTACCTAAGCCCGTTTAAACGACGTCTGGAACAAGTGCTAAATACGATTGTTCACTGCCTAATCACTTCTGTATCACTTCTGATTTGCGGCATATAAATACCGCAATTTTCTGAGACCTCAGCACTTGCAGTCTAGATGTCAAGGGGTGAAAATGAACCCTCAACGTCGTGATGCCCTCATCTTTATGCTTCAGCACCAACAGAACCAACTGATACAGGCCCAACATATCCTTGCTGAGAGAAGAAGAAGAAGAAGGAGGAGGAGGAGGAGGGTGGTACGGAACATCTGGGTGCGTGACTGGATTGCGAGAAGACCTCAGCTGGGGCTTTACGACCGTCTTATGGTCGAGTTGCGTAACGAAGATCCAAGAGCCTTTCAGAACTTTATGAGGATGCCTCCTGCGATGTACGATGAAATTGTGCAGAGACTGACACCAGCCCTTACCAAAGAGACCTCCAACTGGAGAGCACCCCTTGCACCAGGACTCAAAGTTGCTATGACCCTGAGGCACCTTGCTTCTGGCTCCAAGTACCGTGAGATGCAATATGCCTGGAGGGTCCCCCACAACACCATAAGTCTGGTGGTGCGTGAAGTCTGTGAGGCCATCGTCCACGATTATGCTCATGAGATGCTCTCGCCGCCAGACAGTGAGGCCCAGTGGCGCCAGTTAGCTGATGATTGGTACCACAGATGGAATTTTCCGCATGTGATTGGGGCTATAGATGGGAAGCATATTGCGTGTAAAGCTCCTGCCAACACTGGGTCCGACTACTTCAACTATAAAGGCTTCTTCAGTGTTATCCTCCTAGCAGTTGTGTCTTCTGACTACAAGTTCCTGTGGATAGACGTAAGCGGCAAGGGGTCCTCCTCTGATGCCCACATCTACAATGAAAGTGAGTTCAAGGAGGGTCTGCAGAACAATGACATCGCAGGCTTCCCAGAGCCAGATCCTCTGCCAGGTGACACACAGGATGTACCTTACTTCCTGGTAGGTGACGATGCGTTCGGACTACGGACCTACATGATGAAGCCCTACGCTAACAGAGACATGACCAGGGAGCAAAGGATATTTAACTATAGACTTCGCGGGCCAGACGAGTAGTTGAAAATACGTTCGGGATCCTTGCCAACAGATTTCAAGTTCTCCTGACTACCATGATGCATAAAGCTGATACTGTCAGACTGCTGGTCAAGGCGTGCGTACTCCTTCACAACCTGATGAGAACACGTTACCCGGTGATGCAGAACAGGCTGGTGGACTGGGAGCGTCCAGATGGAGCCCTGGTGCTTGGTGCTTGGCGTGAAGGTAGGAACCTTGAAGACACGAGGCCTGATAGAGTACCAGGACCCAACAGAGATGTCAGGCTAGCCAAGGCCCAGAGGAACCTCATCATGCAGTGGTGTAACTCCCCCGCTGGAAGGGTGCCGTGGCAGGATGACATGCTCCTCCCCCGTTAGCTATGTTTTTTTATCATGTTAGTTACGGAAGCAGGAGCACTGATATGCAAATATTGATGTGATAATGATGTTTGCTATATATACTGATGACATTACATATTGTATTAAAGTTTAATTTGAAATGTAACATGTGTTTGGCAGTTTTGACTTTAGTAGATTGAAACAAAATTAAAACTCTAGATTATAGAAGTAATTAATTGTGAATTGGAATAAATAAACTTTTCATATATTACATTCAAATACAAAAAATAAAGATAGCAAACAAAAAAATATAAAGTACATATGAAATGAAAGGAAAATATAAATTGGATTAAGACAATTATCTTCCATTAAATGTTTGAAGATAACTGTCTTAATCCAATTTTATATTTAAATTTCCTATGTACATTGTCATTTTTTTGCTATTGCATTATTCTTCTTTTTTAATATTTAATTTTTTTATAAGTTCAAAGGGGTTGGTTCACTAACGGCCAAAATTCGCCAAACTTAGAAAATGAATGTAAAGCACTTTTTGGATAGAATAAGTAAACTTTAGTGTCTAACCTATTTTTGCGACCAATCAGATGATCGTATAATTTGGAAATACTAAATTCTTTTCCATGAAGACGGCTTGAATTGGATTCTTAATTATTAAGACGCCAGTATATTTTTGTTGGTGTCGCTGCGCTCGAGCGCTTCGGCGTCTTAATTGTTGTGAAGACACTGAAAATTGTACTCTAACTATTACGAGTATAAAAAGAAAAGAAACATCAAAGTCGTCAGAATTAATTTTGCTTACCGGTATTTCGTTTAATTAACATATAACATGAACAAGTTTGTACATGTACACCTGGCAATAAATCTAGAAACATTGTTTACTCGCATTTCACATCAAGCAAAAAGATATTCTGTGTTATAACATATATACTACTCAAATTTTGTTAAGGATCACTGTTCCAAATTACAATGGGTATTATGTTGTTTTTGTTGATCAAGCATGATGTAGGCGGTATAACAATAACTGTACTACACGCTTAAGTTCTGTAAGACGCAAATCATCAGCGGGATGTTCGATTTTAACAAAGTAATCCTTAGCAAATTCTGAGTAGTATATTATTTCTATGCTGTACTTCAGCTAATAACAACGAAAACAAATTTTAAAATTAAAGTCAGAGCGATTGGGTTTAGCACAAAGTATCATTCACAAACATGTCATCATATGAATTAGTATTATTATGCCAGATTGGCCAGATCCTCATAGAATATATTCACTTGACGATATACAGCTACGACGCTCACAGACGGAGGTAAATCAGTAAGTTTGAAATGTATATAAACTCAGGACGTGATATTCTGTAAGGATAAGGTCAGTCTGGTCAAGCGATATCACATTTTCGCAAAAGAGTTTGTCCACAACTGAAAACAGAAGAATTATTATCATGCGGTATGAACTACAAACCATCCAAAAGCTATGATTAATAAGTTTAAGTCTAGTCCTGCTATTCATTGTCTTTATCCTAAGGCTGCAGTGGGTCCTCCTGTTCATCGCTCTGCTGCCGACCTTGCGGTTGGTCTAGTGAGGGTACATCAAGAAACGAACTTATTCCAGGGGTGGAGTTGATCGGCGAGATATTTGGAAGAGGTGTGGATTGGCTGAACACTGGAGTATTGAGAAGAGACGTGTAGGTTTGCTGTTGTGCCTGGCAAATGTTTTGCGTCTGCTCTTGCTGTTGCTGCTGCTGCTGGGGGTAGTTGGGCTGCTGATTACAGAACTGCTTTCTTGTAGGAGAGGTTGTAGTAGCAGTCTGCCACTTGGGGGAGAACGAGGTCTGCTGCACGAAGCTGCCGTACTGCCAGTTCTGCTGGTGCTGGGGATTGTGTTGCTGGAAGTACTGCTGGCAGCTGGAGGGCTGGTCGAAGTTCTGACTGAACTGTTGCCTGAAGGGCTGGGGGAAAGGCTGGGAAGATGCGCAAGTTGGGGGTGCTGACACGGCCTGAGCTGTTCTGGCCCATAAAGTGGATGGCTGTTCATTGTCACCAGGCTGGCGGCGCCGGCCCTGGCGCACTATGTCAAAGATCAGCTCCTTCATCACTTCGTACTGCTCCTGGGGAGCTTTACGCAGGGTGTCAGCAACGAACCGTACGAAGGGCTCACGGTCAGTCTGAGGGCTCTCCTCCACAAGCTTCTCCAGGAGGGCTTGGTTGGCCTTCATGATGGCGCGGAGGTCTCGCATCCAGGTGTCTTCCTTCTCCTGGCACTCTTCCTCCCTCCTCCTCTTGTCTCGCTTGCGGCTGAACTTGGACGTGGTCTCAGATGTAGAAGCCTGGTCAAAGGCTGCGGTCTCCATGTCCTCGAGGACGTGAGCCTGGGTGTCACCGTCAGAGTCCACTGAGGGGGGTGGACGCGAGACCGTGGACGTGGCAGCAGCAGAGGCAGTAGGGGCCCGGGTCAGAGTGACGAGGGGATCTCCGGTGTCACTGGGGATGGAACCTGAAAGGTTAAAGACGTTTATTAATGAAATGACCGCCGCATATTGCACTTGTATCGAGGTATGAACAACATGGAGGCTGTTTAATTTAAGTAAAACAAAAGAGGGGTTTCACTAAAAATTAAACTGTTCATAGCTCATATGTGATAAATTGAAATGTTAAATTAAATTGACAAATGCAATGAAATTCAAAACACAGTTGAAATCAATGTAATTTAATGTACTGACCTTTGTAGAAGCCACAGTGCTTCAGGACCCAGGTCTCCCTCTCTGAGAGCATCTTGGTCGCCTGGCCACTGGTCTTCTTCGAGAGCTTCACATACCAGTCCTTTATTCCTTTCCACCACTGCTCTAGGTGATCCACATTGATCCCCAGCTCTTGGGCCTTCATCTCCCAGGCAGCCCTCTTCTGCTTGTAGCCCTTCTTGCTTCGCATCCAGAGGTAGCAGTTGGACTTCAGCCACTCGAGAACGTCCTCCTCTATAGCAGCGTCAAGGCTCCAGTCCTTCTTGGGGGCCTTGCAGGCAGCCTTCTCCTTACCCTTGCCATGTCCACGGCCCTTGCCTACGAGCACTGGCTCTTCCTCCTCGACCAGAGCAGCTTTGGCGGGAGGAGTAGAAGGCCTCACTTCTTCCACAAGGAGTGTTTCTCCCTCCTCAAGGGCTGGGGGGCCGACTTCTCCAAGCTCCATGGGTGCCTCAGGGGCAGCAGCAGGGGTGTCAGCAGAGGTAGTGGTAGCAGTGGTAGTGGCAGCAGTGGTGGTGGCAGGAGGGGTGGCGGCAGGGGTAGCACCTGTACATGAAAAATAAATTTATTTAGTGACATGCTTCTTATTTTCATTGTTAAATAGAAATTTGAAATGTAAATTTGAAAGTAACAAAATTTGCAAATGAAAAGACAGTGAATTGAATAAAAAAGGTACTGACCATCAACAGCAGCCTCAGCTTCTCCAGGAGCATCAGGACCAGCATCAGCCTGAGGGTCAGGGTCTGGACTGGCAGCACCAGCAGGAGGAGCATGCACCTCGCCCTGGACCTGGACTGTCACCTGGGCCTGCGAGTCTTGAGGAGCCTCATCCTCAGCTGGGGCCTTGGCCTTGGTCTTTATGGTCTTCGTTGGCCTCTTCTTTGCAGGGGAACCCTTCTTCCTGGGCATGATTAAAATAAAAACAAAAGAACGAACTTGCCTGAAGGTGTTGGACGGTAAAACTGTGAAGACCAGCCGTGCGCGGCCGCTTTTATACGTGGCAAGCTGCGCTTCCGACGACGCCGAGCCGTGATTAGGCAGTGCTATGGCAGTGGACTTCCCGTTTTTCGTCCGTGTTCAACACGTGATCAGCAGTACTACAGACGCGATGAAGCCGCGGCTAGCCGTGGTAACTTGCCGCTTTTTTTCCCACGTTTAAACACGCGCGAACCTATTTTTAACCTTACACGTGGCTGGAAGTGGTAAGCCGTGCTTAGGCAGTGTTTCAGCAGTGGAACAGCCGCTGACAGCCAGACCACGTTCAAACCACGGCCAAGCCAAAATTGACCAAAAATTACCACTTACGACCACGTCCACTACATTTTCATGACTTTTTGTACGTGATTTAGACGCGGAGTTCTGTGTGACCGGGCCTTTAGCGGTCGTTGACAGGTCGCCAGTGAGTCGTTCATAGCAAAGCAAAAGATTTGTAACAATCAAGAAACGATTGAGTAACGACTGACGATAGCGGAACGCGTGCAACGCTCGGCAAACGTTAGTAAAACGTTCTACGAACGTTCTTAAACGTTCTTCAGCGTTTACAATTAAACCTTGAAGAACGCTCGTCTCAGAGAAAATTTTTGTGCATGTTCAAAAATTTTTTCCGGACCAGCGTTCTCCGCCGATTCCCGGCAATCATTGACGTTAACCGACGTTCACTAGCGTTCAAAAAACGCAGTTCTGGCGATATCCCAGCGACCATGGACGACTATAAACGTTTCATCAAACGTCGTAGAACGCTGGCCAGAACGTCATAGTGTGACGGTCCCATAAGTAACATTCATTTTTGCTAAGTTTCTCTGAAGGGCAATTTGCCGTTATTGAGATTTTGATTTTTTCTCTTTTCTTGATGAACGAGCGAGGGGGAGTTTAGTGGATCCTTAAAGAATGCTCTATTTACACAGCATTGTCACAAAAGAATAGAAGGTTTAGATCAGAACTAAATTTATAGTTTGAAGTGTCTTTAAAATACTGATTATTATACTGATATCGTGAAAAACCTTATCTAAACACTTTGCGGCCATAACGCAAATAAATTCAGGTTTGTAGACTTTCTAGTGCAATGATTTGAGGTTGTAACCGGAAGTAGGCCTAGTAATTTGTGTTATGGAAAAGAGCAGCTGACTTAACACAAGTCCTAGTTTGAAAAAACAGTTGCAATTATTAAAATAGATCTCTCAAATAACATTAATAGATCAACTGTTATGTTTATTTCACTTTTCTCTCTTGCGTGTTGTATTGGGAGCTTGTTAAATTGAGCGTTGATTGGATAAAAACACTCCTATCGTCTTTCCTCGGATTGATCGCACAACAACCCGCTGACGAAATATACAAAATTTTACCAGCATCTGTTAGACAGCTGTCATATATTAACAAATTGTAGATTAGGAATGTATCCAAGATCAATGCTCATGGACACTTTTTGATATGTAAGGCAAATAATTAACGGATTTTTACGTAAATATGTTTCTAGATTTAATGTCCATATCTTTGCCAAGATACGTATTACTAAACCTAAATTTTCCTATAAGAACAGCATCGGTATTTGGTCACTTTCCGCGAAACCCATTAAGCCTAATGGAAGGTTAATCACTTGTGTCAGACCTATTATTTAAACATCAGGTTATTATTATACACAATGGCATTGACACTGTTTTCAGAAAAAAACAGAGCTAAGTACCGTACTGTTAAACTGTAAGCTATGCAGTTTTTTTTTGTATTGCAGTATCAGTGTTTTGGATTTTGCAGATTGGCTAAATTTAATCAAATGACAATGAGCTCTATTCCTTTTAGCACTTAACGACACCTATGGCTGCAGCTGACTGCATGACTTTCCTAATAATGACATTTCTTGTTTGTTTCAATACTCACTTTTACCGACGGCTTACCAACTTTACTAACAGTTTTAACCAGACACACACTGTACTTGCCTTAACTGCTTGCTGGGTATCCTTTTGAAGAGCACTTCAGTTGTAGAATTCAGAACAGTGCCTCGTAAGTCGAAACCCACTGTTGGCTCCGTGCAAAACATTAAATTTCTTTTATTTGTATCATGTAAAGCTTAGTTTTTCATGAGACTCCAAAATAAATTATAAAAGTGTAAAGTTGAAAAAAAAATGAAATTTTACTTTTGGCATTTTCACAGACGATATGAACATGACAGATTCAGGGAGTTACACAAGTGCCACAATATATTAATACTGTAGCTTTCGAATCCATATCTTTGTGTGTAAAATGTTATGATGTCTTGGATAACGAGAGTCCTTCCTTGTTGATATTTTGTGATTGAATTCATGTGATAAACTGGTACAATGGCAATTTCGCAGCGATTTTCCAAGACAGTGGCTGAAGGTTATAAAAATGAGATTGTAAACCAGTCTCAAATCTCAAGGATCTGATTGGCTGAAATGGCGACTGGTTTCCGTGCTCTGTTTTATAACCGTGGGCAAGTATCTCAAATTATTTTTTGTTTTACACAAATATAATAATACTGTCATTCTGGAGAAAAAGGCTTTGTTATTTTTCTCATTTTCTCTGATATGATATGATAACATTGATCGATTGAAGTTTGGTGTTGTAAAAAACGCTTGCCTAGATCGCTCAAAAACGCTAATGGAATTGACACCATTTTTAAACAGCTGTCATATCTTAACAAATTTCGGAGACAGTCGTGCGAAAGATGGTTTTCAAACAGCAATGTTCTCAGAAGTTCAGTTTTCAAGAAAAGGTGTGACGCATTTTATCTCAATATTTCAAGATTTGATATCTCTTTGAAATTGTTCATAGAGAGAAGTGTCGCTGTGTATCTCTGAACGAAAAAGGTATATCTATAGTTGTTAATTCTGAGAAACTAGTAAACGTTAAAATGAAATTGATGTCTGAGCTGAAATCTAAACAAGGTTATTACTTACAAAAAAACGAAACATCCATATCCGGAATCACCACACGCCCACGCAGTCAACAAGTAGAGAGGAATAGAGAGAGCATGGCTGTATAAGAATACCAGTTTACAATAATACAGCACTAACAAACGAAAAAAAGAACCTTTGAAGTTACCGCATTGGAACGGTTTGTGGCAAAAGAATTTGCCACTGGGGGTTTAAAACAGGTTCTAGGAAGCAACAACCTCATTTTTTTTCTTAACAGGACATCGCTACAAAAGTTTCAAAGTCATATTACGCTATCGTTTGTAATCTGCATTTTGCATTCAACTCTGCTACTAACATTCCAATGTAGACTCTACAACTCAGCTCGAGAATTTTGCATATTCAAAGCACCTGCTTTTGGTAGACCGGCAAAGCACAGTACTAAAACAATAACAAACGCAAAGTTCGCAATTGTTTGTGGTGACACTCCACCAGTTAATATACCAAGAAGGTGCAACTTTATTTTGCAGCAGATTGAAAAGTACATTTTATTTTCAAAATTTTCAAGATTTGGATTATTTTAATCTACTTCTGTTAGAGGCAATTTGATATATACTGAGGCTTTCGGTTACATGTGTTTCAGTTTATTTATTTCTTCTGCTTGAAGAGCAAACCATTTGATATCTGTGCAGCTGATATAAGTAGAACCAAGAACTATAGATTCTATCATCTGTCAAAAGAACAACTGTCACATGAGCTATGAAGGCATGCATTCATACATTAAACTTATTTTGACAGGGTCAACTATTTATTGATTCTCCACAGACAGACTTTTAGTAACTTGCATCTGACAAAGCCATGCCCCACAGTGCACTTACCTCTAGTACTGTCTTAAAAACTTTTTAGATAGTTCTCCAGCTGGCTGATCTTAGATCGAAATTCACTGAAACTGAAAACATTCATGGCCTACAGTGCAGTGAACTCTGCATTCAGAGGACTCTGTAGCTTTTATATTCAAAACTCACAATGCAGTGACCGCTGTTGAGGTCTTTTCAACTATTCTGTAGCTGGCTGATTCATAACAAGCATTGCACATTGCATCAACCGATTGACCCATAAACCACAATGTACTTCATCTTCACTGCTTTAACAATTTTAGTACTAAATATTCAGATGGCTATAAAGTGTCAGCAAGATACACGATAAACAGCGCACTTACTCTGCTATTGTCATTTCAAGTATTTATAGAGCAAGCATTGTTTAAAAAACAACTGATGGGTTGTCAAACAATTAAGAACTTGTCTACTATCAAATCCATGGACTTAAGTTCGCTTTTAACACGCACAATTAATACCATTGCTTTCCAACCATAAGGAAAGTAAGTTTGCCGTTTGAGACTGTTAGATGATTTTTTTATTATTTATGAAAGTGGAATGACAACTGTGGAAAGCAAATAATAATTATAAATCGTTTATTTGCGTCATAATGTTACAAAAACACGGTTAGTCGGCTATTCTCATTTAATGCTGTTAGTTCCTGGTTGTAGTTTTTTTTAATCTTGAAAGGTTCGTTGAGTAAGACTAATTACGGAATGTCTGGCCACACTGTTATGGCTTTCTTACACTTAAAGACTTGGTGACAGTTTCGTGAATTTATTAGCATTCGGCGGTGTGTACTGCATAAGCAACATCGCCATAAACATCAACATCATCATCTTCTTCTTCATCATCATCATCATCTAGACCTCAAGGATATTTAATTTTAAAAGACATAGCCACATTCAAAAGACATAGCCAAACTACACAGCGAAGAAGAAGAATGCAAGAGAAAGCATGCTTTAAATGACAAATTTCAAAACAGACAAATTTCAAAACAAAAATGAGAACCGAGGGATTACCCCCTTGGAACGGTCAGTGGCAAAACAATTAGCCACTGGGGGTTTAAACCCGCTTCTAAGGTGCACTAATCTCACACTTGCCCCAACAGGTTCTCATATAAACAAACAACTAAAAGCTGTCTAGGTTAAGAAATTCTAACCTACCCATCAACTAGACAATGTTGCATGCAAAAGCACACACACATACACATAAAACATAACTAAATCTGAAAAAAAACAATATGCCAGTTTGTGTTAAGGAACGAACAATTCTGCGTGTAAAAACAACTGTAAATAAATATAAAAAACAGTTTTATGGTTATGTTTCATTTTTCAACTAATGATTTTGCTTTGTGTATTGAGCGTTCATAATATCCTCTGATAAGTTCATGTACTTCTCTTCTTAATTTTTAGATAAAAAGTTGTTGTTTAAAAAACAAAACCATAAAATACAGTTGACACAGTTTTCTAACATCATTTCCCAAACGTGTGAAATCTTAACGAATTCTGGAAACCGAGATGACATCGACGAACGTTCTAATCAGAGTAATGTTCTTAGACACTGGTTCGTTTAAATTGCAAATCAGCTGGCGAAATTATATCCTGATACATTTATGGATTGATTTGAATTTTGATATGAATGATGCGATAAAGCCGCATATGTTTTAAATAAACCTATACATGAACAAAAACATTGTATAAATGCGTTCTAGGTTGCACCAACCTCTCACTTGCCCCAACAGGCTCTTATATGAACAAACAAGTACATGTTGTCTTGGTTTAATAACTCACACTTGCCCAAACATGTTCTCACATAACAAAAAGTAAAAGTTGTCTTGGTGAAATAATTTCAACCCACCCGTCAACTTGACAATGTTGCATGCAAAAGCACACAAACAAGTCATATAAAACATAACCAAATCTGAAAAGAACATTATGCCAGTTTGTGCTTAGGCACGAATTATTCTGCATGTCAAATACAACTGTAAGTAAATATACAAACAGTTGTACGGTACTATTTCATTTGTCTACTAATGATTTCGCTTTATTGAGCGTTCATATTTCCTCTGCTAAGTTCATGCAGTTCTCTTCTTAACTTTCAGAAAAAAAGTTGTTGTTGTTGTTGTTTTTTTAACACAAAAATATAGTTGACAAAGTTTGCTAACATCATTTCCCAAGCATGTCAAATCTTAACGAATTCTGTAAACCGAGATGACATCAAAGAACAGTCTAATCAGAGTAATGTTCTGAGAAACTGGTTCGTTTAAATTACAAATCAGCTGGCGAATTTATATCCTGACAATTTATAGATTGATTTAAATTTTGATATGAATGACGCGATAAAGCCGCATATTTTTCAAATAAACCTGTATATGAATGAGAAAAAACATTGTACACTGCAGACGCAGACCTAAGCTTAGTCGGGGATCTCTATAAAATAATGTGAAATCATTAGGAAACGTGAGATACTAATTTTTGTGGAGTTTGCTATCAGATTAAACTATAGGTCCGGCACGTACCGCTTACCTTTCCGTACTCTGTACTTCAGGTTCTGCTGCAAGTTACTAAAGCAAGTCGATAGACACCGTTACTGATAACGTCCACACGGGCCGGATAATCAAAATTAAAACCATACCGAAATAATGACTAACTGAAACATAGTTTAGAAATTTTAGATAACGTATTTTAGAACCCTTTTAAGTGGTGTCTAACTGAAAACCACGATATGTTATGCTCCCAAATATAAATGTATCAACAGTAAGCACAGATTGTCGTGAGATTTCTCAGTTTATTTAGTTGTCAGACCATTAACGAATTGATGATGGCTAATCACAAACAGGTGGAGAGTTTGCCTTCTGTCGAATCGATGTCAAATAGAGAGTTTCTGCTGTTCTATACGCTCAATGCAGTTTGCTCTGAAGTGGACACTTAAATAATAAAAACAACGTAAAATGCGGTTGGGACACAAGGTTTAGATCTACAGCTGCACGTCACATTGTGCCGAGAACTGTAGTTTGTTGACCTGCCATGCAGTGCATTTCAAGAATAACTATCGATCCCCTTGGGTATGGCTGTTATCTATGTGCGAGTATTGTAGATCCAGATCAGCCAGTACATCTTCGCTGTCTGATTAGGATCTTCACTGTTCGCTTTTAGATTCATTAAGTTATTTTGACCATGTAAGTCCAAATCAGATGGCATGGATGTGAAAGCTGATCCGGAACTGAATTGTTTGCACATGCGAGAAAACGCGTTTATATGGCGTAGTGCTCGCGGATGCAAACGATCTCCGGAGCTATAAAAACCACTTCCGCTCTGATCTCTATGAAAACAAAAAACGTTTATAAAAAGACACGAAGAAGCGGAAGATGGTGTTTGATTAGGACATCGTGTAAGATAGCTGACATATCATTAGCGAATTGTCCATTTCGCCGGTCTTATGGTCGTCAACTGGAAAAATATACTCGGACTAATTGTTCTAGAGATAGCGGCTGAGCTGAATTTGGTAGTCTTGTAATATCTGAAGGGCGAATTATTTAAGTGGCACCCGAGTTAGCAAAAATAATGGTATAGTTAAATTTGCCACAGCAAACTTTGCATGGGAATTGCAAATTGTATACATTTGGGCCCTGGTTTGAGCTGTTTGATAAATACACTAGTACACAGATTATAATTGAACCTTCTTCGTTGCATTTTAATGACTATTCTCCGACAGCCAAACGGAATTAACCTTAAGAAAAATAATTGGCAAAACAAAACATAATTGGAAATACAAATTGGGAATTCGGCACGGAAAACGTGAATATAGTTACTGCGATAAACAGTAAACAGTAAAATGCAAAAAATGTAACCGGTGCGTTGAAATGCGAATTCTGTCTAAAAAAACACCTATTCTAGATTTAATGGCGGAAATATTAAATATTTAAAATGATTTTTAAAGCTGTGTTAAGGACAAACATTTGAAAGTTCAATCTGATTAAATAGATGAAAAAGGAACTTTGAAAGCTATCGAACACGACATCTATGAAATATTGCAGGCTCGGTTTGATTAAGCCTGTTCATGGGCAGTAATGGAACTGCATAAAATCGTCTCATGTAAACCGTTATGCTGTCAAGATCTTATGACTCATTAAAATTGTTTTTATCAACAACCTTCCGAACTAATCAGTTTTGTCGGCTTCATAATCGCAAATTTAAAGTAAATGATGTTCTGGAGATTTTCGAACCTTATATTGTATATTGTATGTATATATTTATTGTACCCATTTATATACAGTGCAATAAACTACGGTAAGTGTCAGACATAATTTTCTATTTATATGGTTAACAAAGAATTATTAATGAATTGGCGATTCTTTACGAGAGACAAACAATGTTCAACACCAAGTAAACTACAAGAAAATATATGTTTCCCTTAGACAGCGCTTCAAGTTCTGATGTGGATGAAACCTACTGTTTCCCATTAAAACAATATCCTAAAAACAATTTAAAATTATTTTCACCAAGAAAGCCACACGCAAGAGAGATAAAGAGCGAGAGCGAGAGCGAGAGAGAGAGAGAGAGAGAGAGAGAGAGAGAGAGAGAGCGAAATGTTAATGATACAATCAAATTAAAATAAGACAACAAATTTAAAGCAATAAACTAAATCAAGAACTTGATGGTGAGATGTATCCTTTGAGCAGCCAGTGACAAAACCATTTTGCCTTTAGGGTTTAAACTAAATTCTAGGGTACATCAACTTCACACTTATTCCTCGGAACAAACGTGTATACGTTCTATTAGTAAATTAACTTCATCCCATCCACTAACTCGACAATTTTGGATGCAATAGCACGCAAACAAATAAAACGAAACTAGCTCATCGTGCTGTGAAGTACAATAGCTAGGTACTCATTGATTTTCCTATGCTTGAGCACATGGCGTTAAAAATGAGCTCATGACGCTATCTAAACAGAACCTCGATGGCAGAAACAAAACAGTGTTTGAGCTTTTTAGTCCAACATTTTCCATGAAAGATTATTAAACTCTCCTATCGCAGTCAAAACAAAATTAGCAAAGCGAACAATTGTAAAATGGATAATCACAAAGTGAATGGATCGCTGTAGAATATCTTGTTAGTAGCAATAAGCTTTGATTATTTATTGATGAGTGTTACCAACAAAATGGAGATATTTGCATTGCTTTTACTCTTAACATCAATTCACAAACAAAATACACTATTTATTGATGAGTGTTTCAACAAAATGGAGATATTGGCATTGCTTTTTACTTTTAAGATCAATTCACAATTGAAGATTGTCGTAAAACCACTATCACAACAATAATGTTACATGCAATTGTAGTTTGAACAGAAGCTGGTAATATTTGATAAATTTCAAAATAATCGTCTTAATTTGTGGTAATCGATGCCCAATTGCCAGAGGTTTCCTTTCCAAAGCGGTAACCTCTCAAATTGTTAATTATTTATAACAAAAATATATGGTTTTTAGCAGCCTTTAAATCTCGCCTAAAGTTAAAAGGGACCTTAAACGAATTGAGTATTTGGTTTCAAAAACGTTTTTCTCAAAACCTAGTTACATGTTCTTGATGGCTGTTAAAGGCATGTTCAACATTTTAGTAGTTTTTCATATGGGGGTGGGGTCTGACTTTAGTATTGCGCTATTTGTTATTTTGCTTTACTTTTGACATCCAATGTATGGTAGGCACTTTGTGTTTGGTTCAACGCTAATTCTTTTTTTTCATTTTCTTTTATTTGAAAAGCATGTGCAGTAGTAAACATGTAACTTTTATCGAATGAAGACATAACATAACGCAATTGTTGCTTGAATCAATTTTGAGGCTCAAGAAAATAAAACTAATTTAACAGTTTGGCGGTTTTCGTTTAGGTCTGGTGCAGACGACAAAATATTCAGCTCCACTGGCTACTCTAAGCTGACTATAATGTATATATTATTAGCGAAACCCTTGGGTAACATTAATGCTATCAGATGTATAAATCCTTTATTCCGTAAAGCAGTTGTAAAGCTTTTAATGGATTTTAGATTTCCCTTGGTGCATTAAAGCTACCAAGGGAAAATCATGTTGAATTCAGTGTCTATATATGTGCCTTTAAGACGTAAACGCATATAGCAGAAACCTGGTAAGATCAACATCTGATCGTAACGGTTTAAGGTTTATCGATATTACAGGTAAGCGCCAATAGTTTCTCGGGATTATCATAGACCTCGGCGGAATCTGGTTGTTTTCTGGTGCACATGATGTTTACTTTGGTTTCTTAATTTGTCTTCTCGTATTGTACTGCACGATAGAAAACTATTAAATAATAAAATAAAAATATAGTATATTTAACAAAATATTTACTTTCATTTAGTACTTTATTAGTATCTTTCTTTTGTTAGCGGAAGACATCTAGTTTAAGTTGTCACTCATAGTTTCTGTAGTTTAGAACAGAATATAAGTTTAGGGAATGTTTATGTCTTGCTATATTTTATAATTGCTATAACTTTTCTTAACGTATGTAAAATAATTATACATTGATAACATTGATTTGTGCAAAGTTTAATTGAACTGCATTATGACGTTAGAGAGATTTTGATTTTTTTTTACTTTATATTTACTTAATACTGATACCAGTGCAATGACGACAGAAGCAAGCCCTTAACTCATTCACTGATATAGCCAGCAGATATGTTCAACAGCTTAGCATATATGGTTATACCGATATGATATAGACATATCAAAAAAAGAAGGTAGAGATAGATTTATTTCAACATAAAATGTGTAATAACATGGCATAAAATATTAAAACATACAGAAACAAAATAACAAAGTATGCATTAATACAGCCATGTCACGTAACATTTAATGTCAAGGATAACGCAAAAAAGAGTCGTTATTAACTCTTATTCCTATTGCGGAATTCAGTGTTCTGGAATCCCTGATATATTGAGGCAAACTGTTCCATAAGGTACACCTGCTGTAGGCAAATGATCTAATGCCAAACCCTTTGACAACTGGAACAGTATACCTCTACCCCAAATATTTAGAGGAACGCATGCTTCTTTAACCTTTAACATTTAATATTTGGACATTTTATATTTTTCATTTATTGGCAAGCGTTACCTCTAAACGCGATGCATCAAAAACGTGCCGCATATTTAGTTTTAACAAAACGTTTACAGAAAGTCATAATCTCAGCTTTAAATGATTAGACACTGATAATATATAACAAGATTCACCTTTAAGCATCAAATCATCGGTAAACATGAATTAAATCCGGTAAGAAATTATATTCAAGTACTGTGTATGCAGAACTTTCACTTGACATATTGCCGATTGACAGTTGCGTAAAAATTTCGTAGACGAAAATAATATTTTCAATAGTCAGGTTATGTCCTTTAAACAGTAAGAAAAACAATCAAACTATTGTAATTTAACTTTAATTATCAAGAAAATAAATATTTCTGTCCGATTTTATGGGGAAGTATGATTTATATTATAAAAACATCTATTTATTTGTAATTCGTCCAAGTAGTACTGTATAACATGAGGTGGTTTCATGAATTACATGAGCCAATCAGAATCGAGCAATGTCTACACGGCTGAGAGCCGCATATACAAAAATACTGTGGTGGAAATTAAATGGATTATCGTAGTTTATAATTGGATAATATAAGTAATTTTTGTGTCTGAAGCAAGAATAAGAGTAATATTAATGAAATATTGCTATATTTAGGCCTGTCATGTTGTCATTCAGATAACTTAGATAATTGTCCCGACTGAAAATCGGTCGGAACATGCGACAGGAAAACTGCGTTCGGCGATACGACGTCGTAATTACCATAAAATAAAAAAAATGATAAAATAAGCATTTACGACGTCATATTTATAGGACTAAGTATACCTCTTGCTGTCTGTTAAAATACTTCTATCAAGGTTAGTATTAAGTTTTACCCTGAACCTAGTAGGATAATTATGAATATCACTGACAGGGGAAAAATGTTCACTCATATATGCGGTAATTTAACAAAAAAAAAGGTAAGCATTCACAATATGGGTAAACCCAAAACTTTATCCCTGTTTTCTTGAACAAAAAAAATAACAACACATACTATTATTGGGTTAATTATCACCATTTGGTAGGTCATATATCAAGGACTATTGTGTTGCAGAAAATGATTTTCTGGCTAAATTTTATATGCGATCATATATGGATTATATATCTGATGTTTTTGTGATCATATATGTGAGATGTTGGATAATATGTTAGCGGGTTATATATGACACCTGTTGGTGAATCAGTTATCAGATTGGTTGATGACGCGTGCAGCTGAGTACGATATGTAACACAGAATTTCATATTACAGACACCTATTAACAATTAACAAGGGAATCGTTATAAAAAACACGATTTCTGCCATGTGTATTTTCTGTGAAAAGCGAACATTTTAATGCTGCAATTATTGATAGTGGGCCATGGTAGACAAATCAGTGTGACATTTTTGATTAATTGTTTAAGAAAAACTGACATCAACCCACTCCATATAATTGATGCTAAATCTTATAAAGAGCATGTTGTTAGTGTGTTCTAGATTCAACTGTCAGTTATTGGTGATCTACTTTAGAGACTTAATTACCTCACTTTTGAATCTTTAAATTATTTCAGACAAGCGGATATTTTTCTCACAAAATAGATTTTCTATAATAAACTTAACACTATATACAATGTTCTAAATACAGAATCAGTATATTAATTATAAGATTGAATAAGAAACCATATGCCATTCAAGAAGTTTCAACCTCAAAAAGTACTCATAAAATATCAAAGTTTGGGTCTTAGCAAATGCTAGCACATGCTGACACGTTATACCGGATACAAAAGGAGAAATACTGTTACTGGCAATAAAAATATTATAATTTATTCGTTACAAAAAGAAAGTCATTAAATATAAAGGCAAGGCGATAATAACTCTATTCGGCAAGTTAGAAAAAAATGCTTCATTGAAATCAGGCAGGCTAATGAAGAACATTTTTAAAGTTTACCACTTATAGGGGAAAGTGGCTCTGTCCCCTTCTGTACTGTAGATAATCGGTGATGATAACGATTATTAGGGTTATCCGATCAACCTTTCTTGAAGTTGTCCCGGTTAGCTCTTTGGGTAGCGTTACTGGGATTGCATCGCTGAGCGCTGTCGCTGTTCGGGTTCGCTCCCCAGTATGGGCAATAGCATTTGAAATTAATAGTAGCGCCATTTGTGCAGTGTGGCGGCCGTAAAATGTCTCCACGTACATATTGTCTGTAATGTGATCAGTAAAAAATTGTTTTCCGGTGTCATGCAATGCTTATCCGATTAACCTTTTTGGGTTTGTCCCTGTTCGCTCAATAGGCAACGTAATTGGCATTGCATGTCATACGCCGCTGATTATGTTAATCTGAAAATACCGGATTGAAGGTTCTATGTTCATTGCTGTATGCATACCATCGTTTGGGATTGATAAAAAGTGTACTGTTTCAAGGTGTGAATATTAATTTCTGCTCAACCCATATTAAATTATTATAAAATTAACGAAAATCTCGGTGTGTCTCTGAAATTGTGGTGTATTACGGTTGATGGCCGTCTTTACTTTATCTTTGCCTAAAATGAATCAAATCATATCGAAATCCCACCAATGTAATACGACAATACCATAGAATTGCCTTACAAGGAGTTACATAAGCAATAAACTTGAACGATTGGAAAAATAAACAACGAGGAATTCACACTTTATTATTTCTATCTGTCTCTCGAACACATAGTAAATCAAGTTAACGATGCTGTTAATTTTTAAATCTTAACTGAGTTCCGTGTTTGTGAAAGTGCAAAGCCTCATCAAAAGTTCTCAGCTATCACGGTGACATTTCAGTGAATGCCTTACAAGCAGTAAAGTGTCATCTGAGTAGATAATCTGTCAAGAGATGTCATGTCTTGGAGATAGAGGCACTATCATTTGAATTTCACAGTAGTTCTAGTTGTGCAGTGTGGCGGCCGTAAAACGTCTCCCCGTACATATAGTCAGTACTGTTATCAGTATAATAACCCGTTACCGACGTCATGCAGTGATGGTTACGTATATCAGGGCTATCCGATCAACATTTTTGGAGTTGTCCCGGGTAGCCCAGTTGGTTGCGTCGCAGAGGATACAACAAGGTCCAAAGATCTTTCAAAATTTCTCCTGTTATAGCTCTATATTTGTTAGACAAAAAGACCTCACTATTTTTGTCAGTAACATATTACTCATGTGGGCAAATAAATTGTTGTTTTTTGTTGCTTAGTGTTTTGTGTGTTGATGTTAGTAGAATTTCAGTTTAGTTCTTGCTATTTTTCTTTATTGTTCAAACTTTTCTTCATAATTGTAAAATAAAGAATTCATTAGCAACATTTATTTGGGCAAAGTTTTCTTAATTATACTGCATATTGCCGTTAGAGTTATATTTTTATAGTTTTCGTTTTGTATCGATGACAGTGCAATGGCGGAAGTATTAACTCCTTAGCATACACCGGCGATCTTCTGGAAATACTGACATTCAGCTAAATGTCAGGAACAGGTTTGTTCAATGAGTCCTTATTGTAAGCTTTTGTCAGACATGTTAAGGAAATGTCTGGAAAACATTATTAAAAACCTCTTTATTTTGTTGTATTAAGCAATTTACGATCAATTTATAAATTATACTCGGTTATGTTCATTTTAGTGAGAATAAAGAACATAAATACATAAATAATTTTAATTAAAATATAAATCTTTCGGAGATTTTGACATAATTAAATTGGAAATACGATATTTATTTAGAATACCTACAAAGCGTGAAACTGTAAACGATACCATTGAAATGTTACAGACATTTACCTGCGCAAATAGATGAAAAGGGGCCTTTGAAAGCCACCAGACTTTATGGAAATAAATTGAAACATTGGCCTGTTGCATGAAGATTTAAAGGGGCAATGCCATGATGCTTAAGGCTTTTATTTTACAAGTATGCAGCTATTTTTGTTTTTGCTTTAAGAACTGTAGCTGGGGAGCAGTTGATCCCAAGGGATATTTTAATATCTTAAGAAACGTATAATTTATGCCGTGATGCTCCATGCCAAATTTCGACAGACTCTATCCAATTGTTCTTTAAAAGTAGATTTGTAAAGATTGTGATTATACGCCCCATGGCTGGGGAATGATGTCTTTATTTGAACAATATATGAAGGGGTCAAAACCAGGATGCTTCAGGCAAAATTAAGTTAGATCTCCTTCAATGGTTTTAGAGGAGATACTGTTTGAAACAAATTGTTGACGGACCAAGGAACGACGGATTCCGGATAAAGACCGGTCACAAAAGCTCACCATGAGTCAAAGAATTAGGTGAAGTATAAACCAGAGACGTACTGGCAGCGGGGTAACAGGCACTATTTAAATTGGATATATTAAGGACCTTGCTGTATTGCATTTATGTATCTTGTTTTAAACCCAAATCGGACGGTAATCGTATTCTAAAAAGATTGACGGAGTTGCAACGTTGCTGGAATACACTGAGATATTTGGTTTGTCTACACTGGACAATAAACTAAATAATAGACTTATAAACAAGCTGGATTTCAGCTTAATGCGGTTTCAGTACCGAACAATATCTACTTTATTTCTCGTTATAAGAAGATGAAGGCTTTATAAATAAACATATGAACAATTAATCGTCATAATGAAATAGTGTTTAACAGATTATCTTTTTACTATCAAACAATAATAAATTGCCTGGGTCTGTAACCATCGGTCAATCCATAGAGATTCGGATCATGATACAGTGGATGGTCAAATAACCACTAATAGGAATAACTCAATTAAGATTTTGCCTCTATATTATTTATAAGGCTTACTTTATTGATGGTCGAAAAATTAGGTCAAACGACAGCTCTGACATCTTATGCCTAAATATTTTCTCAGGTGTGTCCAACCTTATGTTTAAACAAAGAAAGGTTTCGAATGTCGTTGCCTCGTTGCTAAAAAGTCTAAAACCGTTTGGCCTACAAGAACTTAACGTACATGTATTCAATAATCAGAACGAACGGAAAAGTAAAGCTTTGTGTAGTTTATACGCATCATAAGAAAATAATTTTGCAAATTTCATCTCCGATACTCAATATAAAATTCAAAAATACAATTGCAGTTTATACTCACTACTGCAAAAGGTATTTCTCAACAAGTTTTTTATGGAGATTTATTTATAAATTAAAGAAAATAAAAGGCAATTTTAATTTCTCAACATTATCGTTAAACACTCTGTAAATTCAAAGAGAAAGGCTACCAACAAGGTATACCACAGAACTCTGCATGCTTCGTGATTAACTCATCTACACATGATATTTACGCTTACCTCTTTTTTGCAGTGCGGTGGCAGGAGTTTACGAAGGTTACCAGGGAAAATTTGTGAATGAACTTATGAAGCTTGATCTGTCTTTTATTTCTGGAATCCTGTTCTCGAATCCAGTACCACGGAACATGTTGCGTTAGTTCAAAATGCCTATCTGTTTTTTTATTTTGTTATCTTTTACACAATTCCATAGACAGGGTATAAAATACATTATCCGGTCTTGTTTTTTCTCTCATTTTTTGCAAAGTTTTGCAGTTTGGTCAACTGTTTATTTCTTTGAAAATCTTAACAAATACATTAAATTAGGATTCTGGATTGTTTGTCGGTAAGGACACAAGTGGTGATTTCTTTTAAAATAGGGTTTGTAATAGTAATAATATTTCGTACAAATGATGTTAATTTTCATTATTATCCATTTTTATTGTTTTTCTTCAATAACCTTTGGCGAGACGTCTGCACACATGTAGTGAGCGATTTATTTTCTTTCGCAAACATTTTTTTCCAACAGTCTGATAAGTTTTTCTTGATTACTTCCGTAAGTTAGCATTGTGGAAAAAATAAAAGCAAACAAATTGAATGTTTTAATTGTCTGGCTCTAAGCTGTTTTTAAATTTCACCCCTTTATAGGGCTTTCTTTACCTCGCGTTGTTGTTTCCATTATTTATCGTGTTATTTTGCGTTTTCGTGGTCTCGCCCTCATGATGCGAAAACACGATACGAATATACATCATGCATCTTGTGTGTTTGTGTGTATTTGCATTTTCGAAAAGGCGGGGGTTAGGTTAAATCACTAATCAAAACGTACGTACTTGTTTATACACTTAACCAATCTAAGAACACCGATCAAAATGTTTTAATTTCTCCGCACAGAATTAGAGTACAGTCCTCAAATTTGAAACATAATAAGATGCACCATTTTTATTTCTTTTCTGAAATTTCCATTGAAATCGCTCCGTGCGTTCTCAATCAAGGACATTTAATCGAGGTAAGGGGAAAACCAAAAACTCACAAAGTTCACCGTAGCTTTTGTATAACGGATATACTGAAATCGGCAAAAACTGCTGAAAAATCTTCTGTTTAACAGCTAAACAATCGCATTATTGCAGATTTGCATAGAATTGTTCAAAATTACTTAAAAATCCATATTTAAACAATGAGACATCAATTTTCATTTACGGAGAAATTACCCACTACCGACAATTTTGTGACTTTTGGTTTTACCCCTTCCTTGATTAAATGTTAGTGGTTTCTAAACGCGTGAAGAGAATTTAATATTTTTTTCATACATCACAAAGAAGTGAAAATGATGTATCATATCATATTTCGAGTTTGCAATGTATATCCCGAATCCTTGCTGAGAAATTTTTAAAATATGATCGGTGTAGTTAAAACATTGGTTAAGTGTATGAGAACCTGATGGGTCTAGATTCACAAACTCATAAAAAGTGATTACTTTACCAAATTGATAGCTAGACCACTCTGAATTAATAGTTTCCAACCATTGAATTTTTGAAGACTGGCATCCAGGTTCAACGAGTATCTAGCCATTTTGCTAAACATGTATTGCCTTTTTGAAGTCTGGTATGCAAATTTTCTTGCGGTTGGTGGGTTGGAGTTAATTCCGAAGCAATTAATAAGTGTTTCTTTGTTGTTGTTTTTTTGTTGTTTTCCATGAAATCAATCACAAATTATTCGCAATGACAATGTTTCTTTATTGTATCTGCTTTAATAACTTATTTAAAAAGATATTCCTTGTTTTATCTATTGATCGTAACGAAAGTTTAACAGTTTATTAAGGATGTATTTTTACATTTTAAGATTAATACATTCAAAAGTTTTAACAGATTTTGTTTAAAGTTAAAGAATAGACATAGAAATATATTACATGCAGTTCTATGCATCAACCTAATTCACGAAGGTTGTTTATAAATGTGAAATATCGGCGACACATTTGCAAACGGGTGTAAAATATAGCTATAACATAGAATTTATGTTTTATTTTACGAGTGAACACAATAAAGTATCAGTTGTAAAATACAGTCGATATTTTTGATAAAAAAACATTTTCTATTATATGTTTTTGTCAAACAAATCAGATAAAAATGAGTGGGAGGTAATAAGTTGAGGAAACCCGTGAAAAAAGGTATTTTATGGCTTCAAAACATTTAAAATAAAATATGATTTTATTTCACCAATAAACATTATATATTTCGCTGAAAAATAAAGATAAAACAAATTTTCATCCTTCAAACGACATTATAATGTCAGGAAACACTAAAAAAAGTCGTAGGACTTAGTTTTATTATGGTCATATTTCCTATTATACTACGCCAATAGCTCCCAATGACAGTTATGAAATCATTTATTTATTTCCATACTTCCTTCATTTTTATACACGTAAAATACACGAGATTACTTAATACTTATTTTCTGAGAAGTGATAAAGATAAGAATTTTGAAACAGGGTGATTTAGTTTCATGAACTAATAAAAATTATGAAGCACCAAACACGTTTTATCGATGTATACTGAAAGGATTAAATGGTGAAACTGTTTAATACTCAATACGAAATACTCAATCAAACTGAGTCTGCAGTATTTTGATATTTGTCGTGTTCAGTGGCGTTTGAAATAGATGAAAATGGAACTTTGAAAGCCACCGAACACGACAAATTTGAAAATAATGCAGGCTCGGTTTGATTGAGCATGTTCAAGAACGGTAATGGAAATGCATATTACTGCTCAAGCCGCCTATTGCTCTTATCATCTGAAGAGTTTTATCTGACTCGAGTATTTATCTTCTACAACGGTTTATCTCTACTTCTTGTACTTTATATGTCAGCTCAGTGTTTGCTATTTTATATAGAGCGCCTGAGCACACTTTTATCAATATGCATAATTATTTAATTATCGTTTAGGTGTTTCGTCATCGGTTTTGGTATTCACTGTTTAATCAACCAAAGTTGTTTTTCCTGTTAAGCTTTCCCCGTTATTTACCGGGCCGGAAAATATTCATCAAGGGGCAATTATTAGAAAATCCAGGCACATACTGGCCATCGGAAGTTTTTGCTTAAAATTATTATATGAACCTTATCTTTTGTTACTAAGTTAGATTTTGCCAGTTCTAAATTGTATATGTTTTTATAAACTATTAAACTTGGTTACGAGTCTAAATGTTAGTATAGCTATAATGCATTCCAATAGTTAGACTTGAAATCATCTATTTGTCTGCTCATTATAGGAGATCTTGTAAAAAATTCCAGGGTGTACAAAGCAATCGACCACTTCTTGACAGTATTATCCAGTATTTACCGGTATATTGAAAAAGTTCATATTTTCCGGCATTTTTCCAACCTGTTTAATGGAGGATTCTATGAAAACCCTCTAAGTATATGAAACCGGGTTAGCACCTCTTTTTGGTGACAAACTAAGACTTTCTTACTATCGGGTTATTTAGATTTAAAGCCAAACTAGAAGCCACAAATTCACACTTTATGATTAATGCCTGTTCGTCCTTGACAAAGTGGATCTTATATAAGAAGATTATTCTAAAATGTTAACCGACGTAGCATGACCTCGTTCTGTGTTGGTGTGAGTGCAAGAAGCTCTGCAAAAATTAAAACCGCCGACATTCCAATGAATGTCAAACTGTAGACATTTAACTGTCTGTTGAGTACATTACTTGACAAGAAGGTTGTATATATTGCGACAGATTCAGATTCGCCGGCACTGTATTTTGTAATAAATAATATCTAACCATGTAAATGCCAATGAGTTTTGCAAGCCTTTTTCTAGGATTTACTGATAATGGTGTTTGAAGTCTTGATATTTCAAGAGAAAACGGGATTGAAAACACGAACCAAGATTACAGAAGTAATTTGTTGCTAATATTAACATTGTATTTAATTGGGTTGCACCATTATTCTAAACAAAATGCTAAGAAGCACACATTCGCAAATTTAATTCTTTATCTACATTTATGTGCTTCCTTTAATTCCTCCAAACAGAACAAGGTTACAATAATTGATATACATTTCTATCACACACATTTCCTTTTTAATAGGCGTAGTCAATGGGGCGGCAGGGGCGGCGTCCTATTACAAGCCGCCGTTACATTTTAGCTTCGCCGTACCAATAATTATTTATGTTGCCTTAAGTTTCGGCTACTGTAACACTGAAGGCAGACATCGATACGCTCAATTAGCTGAGCATGACAGGGGATTAACGAATGCAGATGATCGCCGAGTGTAAATTGCACTTCATGGTTTTTGTGTTTTGATTGCAAGTCCCAAGACATTATCACTAATGATTTTGGTTATTGAATTTGTCTGATGTCATTTAAAAGAATAATTGGCGACCTGTCACCTTAATTTGGTGTCTAATCTTAACAAGTATTTCATGTATCGTATATGCTGAAAAAAATCATTCTTAATTCATAATTAGATGTGATCGGATATGGATGTTCCTAATCAACCTAAGAATTTTGCATTTTCAAAGCGCCGAGTTGCGAGCGTTTAAACCTAGTTCATATTAGCTGTGTACATGTATTGTTTGTCTGCGGCAGTTTTCATATAGATCATATCAGCTATTATACGATACCACGAAATAATAATTTATTTTGTTATTAATTAATCATTGAGAATTTGACATTTAGAAATAAAATAATATAATTTTAATGGTATCCTTTGTATTTGATAGTTATCATAAACACACCTAATAAAAATACGTGCATCTCTACCTTTATCATTTAAACTTTAATTAAATTGTTTTACAAAATTTCCGCCGCCCCAATATCTAAAAGTTGCCTACGCCCCTGTTTTACTCTTATTTGTTCGACGTTCCGCCTTTGGCTCTTTTCAAGTGAAAATAGAAAATTTCTACATTATTTTACATTTTGTCGCTTTTGGAAACAACAATTTGTTGTTTAAAAAATCGACAAAATGTAAATGTAGAAGTTTCCTATATCTCTTGAAAAGGTTAAATGCTTGCACGTCGAATCAATAAGAGTAAAAAAGAAATTACTTTGGGTTATAACCACGTTCAGCCCGGGAAAGTGTGAATATTACGTTTCATGTATATAAATTTCTATCGATTTCCCATTTTTTGCATAAATATGTGTTTCTTTTGGTTATAAGTATATATCTATTGACACTTAGCACTAGGCAATCTAAATCATGTGTCCAGCTTATTCATTCGTTTTAACAAATGTTCTAAATATAAAGTACTTCACCTTACCGTATTATTATTCGTTCGCAAGAACATGTCAGCATGGTCATTCATAGAAACATCACTAAATTTCTTTGTAAATGAAAAAATATGAGGCATTTGTCACACGGATGAAGGACAAGACAACTATCCACAAGTAAGTTTTAGTTTCATTAGTTTGATACACCGACCGTTTCAACATTCTTAATGTAGATATTTTACAATGACGAGTGTATCCATGAAATAAAGACAAGCAGTTCATGTGCCTGATAGATGACCTTCCAGTAACACGTATCTCATTACGGGAAAAGGTGTCTTCGGATTTTATTTAACATTTAAGTTTTTAATATAATTGAAAAGAACCGAAAAATTATCTTTTACGTTTTCTTTGGTGATTTTGTTACACATTTTGCTGTATTATTTTAGTTTAATCGCAAAATGAATATTAAGCAATGTCGTCTGTTAAACTTTATGACGTGGTTTGAAGTAATGACGCTGTCAGAACACACATTTTTCCGTGACGTTTCCTGTGACGAACCCCGTATCGGAGTATGTTTATTGTGTACGTACATTTTCACATATTCAATTATTAATGAAGATATAATCGTAATCTCTGTATGCAAGCAAGCCCCATGCAAAGTTCCATGTTTGATCATATGATTTTCTTACTATTACATAATCCATAGCATTCGGAAAAAAAATTTCAGATGAACAATAAAATAACGAATCATTTGAACACTGCTTTTCGCAACGTGCACACAAACACCAATGACCCATAATTAACAATTGATCACGTTTACGGACAGGCAGAGAGAAGTTAAGCGCCAACCACATGGTTAAAACAGACATGCGTACAAAACATGTGTAAACGTCTAAACAAGTTATCTCGAAACATGCTACGTGACCATAGCCTCGGCCATTATATGGATGATATATCTGAGGAAAGCCGACCAAGCACTCTCTACTAAGTAAGTCCATGTGTCGCCCAACACCGGCATTAATGCTTGTTGTAATTGAGGCACCAAAAGCTGAAACAGAAGAACAAATATTGATTTATTAAATAACAATTAACAATTTCACATTTTTTGCTTTGCGAAACCTGTTTCTGTTGATGGTCAAATTTGTTTTGGATAGGTTCTTCAATTATAGCGGAGGTAATACAAATCCCTGTTTGAGACCGTGTCATTTTATTAATTGATGTGGTAACCTATGTTATAGATCAGGATATTTTTATAAATCTCTTTATGAGCCTACCTAACAGTTTCGAAAATGTGTCAAGACAACTGTTAGGCTTGAAGGTTGACGAATATTTTCATTTTGTTATAATTAATTTTTTTTATTAATAAAGTCAAATCTATAATCTCTAACTAGTTATACAGACATACTTCAACAGGTTTAAGCTGAAAAGCTGAATAATTTATGTTTCAGCTTGGTTTCGTGTGTGACCGGCAGTTTTTCAAATGACAGTTGGTGTTCCGTCCAGAAGCCACATATTTCGTCGACTTAATACAAAGAATCAACGCGGAAATGTTTGCTTTTCTATTCCAAGGAAAAGAATCGGCAGGACAGGTTGTCAAATTAAAAAAGGAAACAGTATGTTTTATGAATCCTATTTTCATCCGTGGGTAAGTATCGGTTATAATAAAAAAAATATCCGTTCATTTTTCAATTATTAAATCAAAGCATTGTCGTGAAACCTGTTTCTAAACATCCGTTTAACGAAGCCATTTATTGGTTTTACCTCGCTGAGACACTATATAATTGACGTTATTTCACTTTCTAGTTTAACATACACGATATTAAATAGATCTGACAGTGCGTCTATTTGATTGCAATTTGAAATTGACTTCATGTAGCTAGCTCTACTTCCAGTAGCCTTTACACAAATGATCTTCCGATGTTTTCAACTGTTATTTAAGGTATCACTTACGTTGCAAATGGCGAAACCCGGCTAAAATTTCAAAAATGAATTTGGGGAAAATACTCGTTTATATACACAGCATATACTTATTTCATGTGTGAGTTGTTTTGTGTATATTGTCAATGAGTTTCAGAGTTCTGATGCAAATGGATTTCGTTTGTTTTAGTATGTGCTTGGTAATTGGAACATGAATTAGACTAAATTGAGCTTGCAAATATTAGTACATCCTTAGATAAATTCATTTCTTCACTAAAATCTAGGTGGCAATTAGTATTTTACCCAAAATTCATTTTTTAGAAATTTAAGCACGTTTTCGTCATATGCAATGTAATCGACCCCTTAATTACGCCTTGTATAATTAAGACGTTTAACTGATAAATTGACGTATTGTATACATGTAGAAAGCAAAAACAATATTATTGATTGTTCTAAATTATATGATGTCTCTTAAATGCATAAAATCTTCCTCTTTGCTAATTGAAATTATCATTCTCAAAATTAAGCTTGGTCATAATAGAAATGATCATTCTAATAATTAAGTTTAGCCAAATAAAAATATTAATTCCTTACTTGTTTCGATTTATATACTTTATAATATATCAAAATAGAAAAAATGGATCATTGAAAGCCACCGAACACAACAAATATGAAAATTTTGCAGGCTCGGTTAGATTTTGTCTGTGCATGGGCATTGATGAAAACGCCAAATGTCGATGATATCTTAGTCGAAAGAATCGTCAACCTAATTACGTTACAGGATGTCGTTGATGTAGGTCACGTGGTCAGATGAAGGTCAAGTGGTCAAATGCCGTAGATTAAGAAAAATACATGGCACCTTGTTATAGGATTGAAATTCGTACAAGCGAACTTCGGCTCATTCAATAAATTCCTCCGTCTGTCTTCAGGTACTTTTTATCAGCTTTATTGCTTCGTTTATTAACAATGTCTATTGTGTTTTGATATCTACTTTTGTGAATGCATTTAAATTTGACAAAAATCGCGAGCTTGATGTTGTCACTGCAGATGATTGTGAAGTTGTCTCAATGGTTTCTTAATTATGTTCCTCTGTAACGTCCGCTCTCTGTAATTGTTTGAAGCGTTGTGCATATTGAGTGAGGCCTAACAAACTCATGTTATCATTAGGGATAATGAAATGGGCTTTCTTTTCCAAAGCGACATCGCTATTAAAGTGGCATTAACGAATACACTAATACAGAAGTACAATAAACGTGTGAATGTGTGTACTTCGTTTGAGTTTGTAAATAACAATTCTGAACAATTTCGTTGACGCAATAATTTGTACATATAATATTTTACATTTCCTCTTTATTTGTAACTGATAAATAGGAAGATAGAAAGCCAACAAACCGGACAAATATGAAAATATTACAGGATCGGTTCAATTAAGCATGTTTATAGGCATTAATAGAAAGCTGACTTAGCACTGATGTGAGCGCAGCTCAATATATACTTAAAGAAATTAGAACGCAACTTCTTTAAACACGAAATACAATTCGTGTTAGAAGAAGTTGCGATTCTATTTTCTAGAAATATATAATATATATTTAAAGAAATTACAACGCAACTTCTTTAAACACAAAATATATATAGTTTTAAAAGAAGTTGCGTTTCTAATTTCTTTACGTATATACACACGATTAATGAGAAAGCTGTTCAAATTTTAACTCATACCAAACTATGAAGTGCATATGACGGTGGACGGTGAAAATAGAACCTTTCATGTGGTAATTTTAGGAAATTACCTTTCCATGTACAGCGGTATTTGATCTTCAGATTATCATTTGGTCAACATAAAAACTGGTCAATGGCAGAAAACCAGGTTTTCACAGAATTTAAAGAGAAAAATCATTTTTACTAACAGTGACCATGGTTTTAAAGACATTGACATGGCTTTTGCATACAACAGATTGTCATACTGATCATTTGTGGCCAGTTTTGTAACATTCCCATCTTGCGCGTCTAACTTTTAGGTTTTAGTAACGACACGGACATTGACATGTATATTTAGGTAACATTTATCTCAACCTTCAAATCACGTGCATGGCTGTTGCGCGCAACTCTTTGTCACCTAGTGTTTATCTTTTTTTGGCATGTTCTGCTACTATTATAAATGTCATAACAAAACACGCCATAAACATGATCAAAATAGAACTCACCAACCTCATAGCTAGGTATATTAAGAAAAAACAAATAAAGCACCGATTTCACGCATCCCTATATGATCCTTAACTAGGCACCCCTTACTTACCTCTAAATATTCCACTTTGATATTGAACATAACATGTTTTTGTCCCAATTCAAAAAGTAATTTTTCGAGTCTGTCTGTTTCATCTATCCGAGATATGCACTTGTCAAGCGTATTGAGAACACGCAGACCATGATCGCGCAGACGGATGTTATTTTTTAGCTCTTCTGAAGTAAGGCCCCGGAAATGAACGAACAACTGTTGAACATCGGGGTATTTTTCAAACAGTCTGAAAATAGAAAAAAACAATAATTGTTAAATAAAGAAATATTTAATAAGATAGGGACACTTGGTAAACATTATATGGACTATATTAAGATCCTCTATTTATTTTATGGACTCGTCATGTTGTTTGGACGTAATTATAGATTAAAGAGCCCAAAATGTGATTGGCCGAGTACGTACACTACGGTCAAAACGCTTCATTTACGAAATAGAGCATAATTTTTTTAAAAGGCCAAAAATTCGAAGGTAGATGTTTACAAAGAGAAAAAATCGGTCGGCATAACGCATATTCCCGTCTTTTTAATGGTCAACTTAATAAAACTGCAAAAACAATGCAAAACTGAATATTTCTCAGAAATGCTAGAAAATGGTGTTGTTTTTTTTGTATTTAATATCAAAGGACGTGCGTCACCTGAAGTAGGTATCGATAACAATAGTTCAAAGTAGAAAAGGAGGAAACAAAAGACAACGAATTATCAATTGACATAAAATATGTCAAAGAATTCTATAAGCAATGGTTAATTATCTTCGGCTGTAGTGTGCTTTAAATATACATTTTTCTGACAAATCTAAAACATACCGCCAAATAGTTCAGATGGGTACCGTCGATAGTATCCTATAGTATTTTAAGATCCTCAAATGTTTGAGCCACAAATATGATTTTTAAATGCGCCCTTTTGTATGTGTGTGTTTTCATTATGTTTTCATTGCAATTTGAGTATAAATTCATTAAATGTATACATATAATATCGAATAACAATTATAATTGATGGTATCTGAACTTTAAAATATAAAAATAATCAATATTTTTATTTTGTTATATATTTACGCGAAAAGGATATAACAAGGTCAAACACACTTTTACAAATATATCATACTGTTTACATGTGTTAGACAGAAGGATCTAACATCAGTTACATATAACTCATGTGGGCGATCGAGTTGATGTTTTGTGTTGCCCATATTTTTTTATGTAAATGGATTTTCGGAGAATTCAGAAGTATTTTGCTTAACTGTTCTTACTTTTTTAACGTATGTAAAACAATATACATACAGAACAATTATTCGGACAAAGTTTTATTCAGCTGCATTTTGCCGTGAAGTTAAAGAGATTTTTATTTTTTTTATCAATGACAATGCAATGAAGAAAGGAGAAACATAATAATAATGTTTTGCAACTTTGCCGTCTTATTTACGGAATAAACATGAACAAGCGTTTCTTTTCATTTTTTATGTTAAGAGGAGTGACATTGAACTTCAAGACACATATACAATGTATTGTTTTTGCACAGGACACACTATGTAAATTGCTATGATGCAAGATCTAGTTAGTTTACATGCACTTAATCAAGCCAGTCGCACCAAACAAATCTATTTTAAGTAACAGTGGCCCCGACATTCAAAACAAAGGCACGGCTTTGTGTGAGATACGTGATCATTTGTAAAAAGTGCAATTACGGTGTTCCCCATTATTGCTCAGAAAGTACGAACACAATAGTTTCAACTGTTAATAACGGTTGGTTAGCATTTATACATTGCAAAATGTTCAACAGTTATTTCCTTACTATCTTTCGCATTCATGATTCAAGTGTTTGTTAACAATAATATACATTGCAAAAGTTCAACTTTAATTAATATCTGTCGCCTTCTTCGTAAGTCAGGTTGGGCACGTGTCGATCCTTATGTAATGGTATAAATTATTATCCCCGACCATGACACTTCGCTCCTCTTACACTTGGGCAAAAGTGCAAGTAAGCAGACACGATGGTTTTTCATTATCTTAACAACGTTTTGTATTTAAATTTATTGAGATATATCTATCAACTTTGCTCATGTTACTTTTGCTAATATGATTTCATGTACTGGGATTGGACTTAAATGCGTGTACTATTGCTGTGAAGTTGTTTTTATTTTTTCAGTTGTTTGCTATTTTCAATATATGCAACAAAATATTTTCTTTTGTGTTTTTATTATATTGTCTTCTTTTTAGTTTTAAAAATAACTGAACTTTAAAACTGTCTAGGAAAAACGTTTCCCTTCAAAGTGTGTTCATTACCCGTAACCAATGAGAATGTTTGTGTTCCCTTAATCTATCTCTTATCAACGTTTACCAACTGCAGTCGCCTGTCCTCGAACTTTTTTCGCTAGCACAAGGATAGTCGCTGGGCGTTTAAGTTTGCTTGTAGGTGACTCATCTACATTACTATATTTCTGGTTGTAACTGTACCTAGGATATAACTCTTAGGACGGCGTGAAATGCCTTATTTGTAATTACATTTTATCTAAATGACAGGTAAGTCCTATTCGTGTATACGCGCGTGTACATTTGACATGTGTATTACTTTGGGTTAGAATACGTTTCTTTGTTAGGCCTGTCTCACACAGAACACGGTTGGGCATACGGTTCCAATACGGTATACTCGGTTATACACGGGTTGACTGGTACGAGTATTGAGCTCCAACCGTACCTGGGGATGAGTTAATACGATTTAGACGCGAATGTAGCACGAGTATGTACGAACAAAGCACAAATATACTCGATCAAGCAAGGTTTGCCACGGTTTGAACACGATTTGCAAACGATTTTCATACGATTGTTGTACAGTTCCAAGTACGGTCTAGTACGGTCTGTTACGGCCTTGTACGATTAAACACGACTTTTACTCGATTAACTGGACATATACAGGGTTTACATAAGGTCCCACCGACTTTTGTTCGATACGATTGATATACGATATTGACACGGTTGAGCTCACTCGTGGAGTGGACTTCATGTGCGGTTGTATATACGGTCTCGTACGGTCTCACACGGTCTCTCACGTCTTGTACGATCGCTTACACGATCATACACGGACATGGCACCCGTGTCAGTTTTTTTAAAAGTTTTAAAAATCATACACGGCTTTCACGGATACACTCGAATGGCTCGAGTGTAACTCGGATAAGGCCACGGTTGGTTCGGTTGTATGTACCGTTTACACGGGTAGCCAACCGTATAAGCCGTGTGTTCTGTGTGAGACAGGTTTTAAAGCCTGTCTCACACAGAACACGGTTGCCACACGGTTCCAATACGGTATACACGGTTATACACGGGTTGACTGGTAAGAGTATTGAGCTCCAACCGTGCCTGGGGTATGTTAGTACGATTTAGACTCGAATGTAGCACGAGTATGTACGAACAAAGCACGGATATATTCGGTCAAGCAAGGTTTGTCACGGTTTGAACACGATTTGCAAACGATTTTCAAACGGTTGTTGTACGGTTCCAAGTATGGTCTGTTACGGCCTAGTACGATTAAACACGACTTTTACTCGATTAACTGGACATTTACAGGGTTTACATACGGTCCCACCAACTTTTGTTCGAGTTATATTCCATACGATTTATATACGGTCTCTCACTGTCTTGTACGATCACTAATACGATCATACACGGACATGGCACCCGTGCCAGATTTTTTAAAGTTTTAAAAATCATACACGGCTTTCACAGATACACACGAATGGCCCGAGTGTAACTCGGATAAGGCCACGGTTGGTTCGGTTGTGTGTACGGTTTACACGGGGGCCAACCGTATAAGCCGTGTGTTCTGTGTGAGACAGGCTTAATTTAAATGTAGTTTTTGTTTGAAATTTTACACAATTTATATATAATTTGTCCAATTGAATTGATTAATTATGTTTATGTGTAAGTGTCCGCACGTGTTTGCGTCAGTGACTGCGTGTGTGTGTGCTTGCATGTGCTTTTGTTGCTGTTTTGTTCATTAACCTTATTATTTTATTATTTTTTGTTATTCTTAGTATATAATATTTGTTCATTGTCTTGGATTGGAGGATATGAAGACTGTTTATCTTTCCATCTCCCTCTTATATCTTCTTTTCAACAAATGTGTCCTCTTATATTTTTTAAAAAATGTGTCCTCTTGTATCTTTTTTCAACAAATGTGTCCTCTCATACTTTTTTCAACAAATGAGTCCTCCTATATCTTTCAACAATTGTGTCCTCTTATATCTTTTTTCAACAAATGAGTCCTGTTATATCTTTCAACAAATGTGTCCTCTTATATCTTTTTTCAACAAATGAGTCATGTTATATCTTTCAACAAATGTGTCCTCTTATATCTTTTTTCAACAAATGAGTCCTCTTATATCTTTCAACTAATGTGCCACTATTGTCCTATTTCTCTCGTCTGACCCTTAGAATTGTGCAAGCTGCTGCACCCTTAGGTCTTGGTTATAGAGAGTCTCCTTTCTGTTCGTTTAAAAAGAAGTGGTTTGAACTGTTTCTCTTTATTTTAAGGAGACAGAGATTTTTCTTCCTGTCTCAAATTTACTTCCAAAGTACAAAATATAAACTTTTCATTTGACCATGATTTTCTTTATGACCACTCCTGTTTTTTTTATAATTCATATCTGATGGATGTTCGGCCAGTAATTGAAAGTGACTAATGGGTTACAATCGAGCATTTACATGTAAATGAAATTATCATCTTTTCAGTCTAGACAGACTACTGTTAACTTGCGTCCGGACCCTTCTTTTAAAACCTGGTATAAAATCATGACGAGCCTTCCTATGACGGTTTAAACATATTTTACAAAATGATATCTTAGAGCAAGATTTTGTCGAACATAGAGTTGAACAGCTTTATAAATGAAATGATGATTCCGGACCGTCACGCGTATAATAGTATGGTTTAAGAGGTTGGTTTAAGTACTGCAATTTAAGTTGTTTATTTAAATTACTATAATATTCTGTTTATCAGCATTGCTTTTGATGAATTTTAGCTTTCCCTCGGTGCATTAAATTGCAAAGGAAAACAAACAAATTATATTGAACTTACTGTCTATTTCAATAGACGCATGTGCCATAAGATATATATTTAGTCTTAGTTTAAATTTCTGCATATTTATATTGACGCATGTCTCATAAGATGTATACGTCTAGGTTTACTGTCTATTAAAATGGAACAATTTCGTAAGATGAATTCGTTAGATAATGTGAAACGTTGTGTCTTTTAGGAATGCCACTATTGTAGAACTTGTTTGTAGAACTTATTTTTAAAAAAACCCACAGAATTAATAAATGTGATACGGATCTAAGACATTATTCTGGATTTAATAGAATACGAGTCTAACAGTATAGTTAATTTTCTGTTTACAGATACTTCCATAACGTGTCTCAGACAACGGCTATTTATACTAAAATGCAACAGGGAAGAGCTTGCAATAAAAAAACACATATTCACATTGTGTAAATTCTTGATGGCGGACCTTGGTGTGCAAATTAGATTTTTTAAGAATTAAACGTCAACAATTTAAATCTCATTTAATAAAAATGATCACAAAGGTGCACAGCCCAAACTCAGAGTTGATTTTCTTAAATCAACAACGAACAAATTTCTAACTTGATTTTTCAAATGCAACTTGAATAAATGGCATGAACAACAGTAGACAAGTGTTGACCTTCACTTCATAAAATGTTGCATTACATATATACATACTCCTTAAGACTGAAAATGAATAATCTTAACAATGGCAGATATAAAATTTGCCTTTACGTTTTCCATAATCTTAGAACGAATTGTGTAATAAACAGCAGCCAAATTTTGCCCTTCTTGTACATACCCTATAAACAGTACAATACCAACTGAATCGATGTTATGTTTCACTGTATTCCAAGTTTCCTTTATCAATCCCTTTTGTTCATCGGTGAGGCTTTCCCTTTTTGATCCCAATATTCCTTTCCTGGTTTCGATTTGTTGACATATCAGTGATTTTGAGACCATATATCCCATTGTTTACATTTATCATTCAACCAGCACGATCGATTGTTTATGAGTTTAAAATAATCAAAATATAGCTAGACCGGTGCTGGCTGGCTTTGTGCGAACGCGGTAATAAATGCTCCGGCATCTATTCTGGCAGACTTTCCAACTTTTAACCCTTTGAGACAAACATTTATGTTGTCATTAATGAGGCAAAATTGTTCTAACATTATTAATAAGTATTGTAAGCAAGAATAAAAACTTGTCAATAATGATGACATTATGCGATTTTTTCTTTGTCATTCGCACCAAAAAAACCAGTTTATTGGACGCTAATAGGCAAATGTGGGAACATATATATTATTAAAAAATATAATTAAACATCCTAGTTTAGCATATTGTTGACATGACTACGTAATGATGAACAAAGATTTTTAAAATGTATAATGGCCGACGACGCTTAGTCAAATCTTTAACGATCACGTTGATACAAAAGTTTCTGTCAAAAGTTTCTAATAATAGGAAATAAGAACGTATGTATGCATACATAAAATGTGTATTGCTATTTTGTTTCTACACTATCACCAGCAATTCGGAAATTGGTATACATGGCATAATCAGGAAACAAAATAAAATTTACTACATTCATAACGTCAGTATTTCACCATATATTGGCATTTAATATGCACAGAATTACGTAGAAATATGCGAATATGCAAATCATCAGTCTCTAATATCAAAAGATTACGCTACTCCTGAATACTTCAACACTAATACAGCTGTAAACAAAAGGTAACGAGCTAGCACTATTCAAAATGAATTTCTATATTTATATCAAGGTATTCCGATTAACATTTCTGGGGTTTTCCCGATTAGCTCAATTAGGAGCGTAATTGGCATTGCGTGACTTGGCGTTGCCTCCGTAAGGGTTCGCGCCCCGTTACGGGCAATATCATTTTATATGCAATATACTATTATAAATTTATACAGAATCACCACAATGTTTGTGTAGAAGCCACGTAGTAAATTATTTTTGTACAAATAGTACTTTATCAGTATCTTTCCAATCTTTGTTAATTTTCTACACTATATTAAGTACAAAGACTAATTCCCTAATTCTTTAGTCACATTTTTGAGGCAGCTAAAGCAAAGCCAAGAGTCAAAATCAATTTGGTTCAAATGGTCTTTGCACGAGTTCCGCGCGTACCAGTGCCAAAGCACGTGAAGTGGCAGACATATAGAAAGCTATTTTACACATGACAGCACAAGTACAACTGCACTTACCAAACCTACTTGTCTGATGAAAACGTGCTCCGATTCAAGATAAGGAAAAATACTTGAAAATGTATTATATTAAATGCTTTGGACAAAAGGCAAAGAGACAAACAAGACAAGCAAGCAACACGAGCACATTAAAATCCTCTCAATCTGGACCTAAGGTTATTAAACTGAGAATGGAACAGACCAGATGGCGACTGGTCGCCATTTCAGCAAATCGGATGCTCGAGATTTCAGACTGGTTTCCAATCTCAGTTTTAAAATCTTCAGCCCTGTACTCAGGTGGTCGGCGACAAGGGAGCAAGCCAATTTACTAAAGTTTTCATTTAATATTGGCCATATGTATTTTTAATGTTAAATTTTGTTACATATCTCAAATTGTATTGCATTTGAATACATAAATGGTTATTATTTATATGTTTAATATTGGCCATTTATAGTTTAAAATAAAGTAATGTTAACGTAAAATGGAACATTTATATTGCTTAAAATGAAGAAAAAATGAAAGTATCTCTGCATTTTGTCATTTTTCAGACCGACCAGATTTGAAAGGTTTTCAATGTAGGCACACTTCTCGACCAAAACCAAATTTTAACCATGAATTAAACATATCTTTATACAAATCATATTGTTTTAATTATTTTGGTCGACGCATATGCCCCACAATGAAAACCACCAAATGCTTTGAATTTTGCTCAAAAACGCATTTTGCACTTTTTTCAAAGTTCAAAACGCATTTAACATTTTCGTATTTTTCATTTTGGTGAAAAGGTTAATTTTCATTAAAAATCTCTAAAAATCATTAAAGGTTATAAATATAAAACATTGTGAGATGTAAATGCTATTTGAAAAGTTTTGATAATTATAGGTCATTTTTAAGCCTTTGTGAATCGTGAATCTTCATTTTCCATTGCATTAGTATTTTTTCTTAAAATTTGCAAATGTATACAAGTCTTCTCAAGATTTAGGTTCTCAACAATTTGATAACGATGAATGCATTCTGTACGCCCTTCCAAAACGGTTTTGTAATAAGGTTTATCTTTAACAACAACTTAATTACATCCGAATTCTGAAAGTCAATATGATGTTAAACTTGTTCAAATATTAAGGGTCACTTTTAATTTATATTTGAAGCCAATGTCAAGTTACTCGACAGTTATAGATAGCATAAGTTTTTCAACAACTCTCATTCTAAATCCATTCCATGAGTAATATATGCTAATTGTTTATTTTTCATTTTGCCTGTTGAATTCTGTCATAAAATGTAGATTTTAATTAAAACTGGATTTATTCGCGTTAGTTTTATTTTCGCAAATATTCACAAATTGCTTACCTCGGGAATTCATAAATACCGTGAATACATAATGATTTTTCATATATCTGAAAATAAGTTTATCCGAAAACGACCCCGCGAATATATATATATATGCGAATAAAGAAAATAGCTGATTTTTAACAAAAAAAAATCGCGAAATTTTGAACTCGCGAAATTAAAGCGTTTTACAGTGAATGTCTCGAAGAATGATTTGGTAGTGAAGATGTACTATTTATGTTTTAATGACAACTATTTGCCTATGGATGTAAGTGTTTTATTCTCATACTGTAAATCTTTTCAGATATTTTCTCTAAGAATTTTAGCAAATGAACATCACCGTGACTCCGAAATTAGACGCCTTACCTATGCAAAGAAATGTAAACCAAACCATAAATCATTAGAACAAAAGACTTAAAAATGATACTTTTAAATGCGTATCTTTTTATAACTGTCGGGGTTTGTGGGTAAATGATAAAATAACAAAGACGGCTGTCCTAACGATAAAGAACGATTGGTTATATAAATCGATAACTGCGCAATACATATTTTGTCCATGCCATAAAAATACTGAATTAGGCAGAAAACCATGTAGATGTGTTACCTTTATGACGGTATACCAGACTTCAAGAGGTTTATTTACAATAACAATAAGACACATTAGGAAGATCTGCCAAATACGTGAGGAAACAAACAAATGTGTCCAGATAACGAACTCAACAGACATCGAGTATAATACAAAGCGTATGATTAGTGAGATTTCATTACATCAGCAAACTAATTGGTCCAAAACACGATTACTGTTATTCTGCCTCTTAAAACTCTATTGGAAAATACAATTAGTTTAACTATCATATTAATTACAGCATAGAGATAACAGCAAAATTTCATATTACTTGCTGGAAAACAATACCTTCAAGCATAAAATGTAGTATGGTACACATAACTGATCAACTGAAATCAAATCATGCATAGCTAATTTGCTCTTCTATCAAAATGCAAAACATTTCAGCCGCGAAGCTTTCTAGTTAATGGCAGTATTTGGAAAGCTGAAAATCAATGCAAGAAAACCAATGGAGAATTGTCAAATACTTTCTCATTACAACATTTATAAAAAGGCTAAAGCTTGATATTAACTTGACTTTAGCAGCACTTATTCGCGAGCATCATGTCTGGTTGTCTTGCCATTATTGTATAGAATTTCGAGACATAGATGATTTGCATTTAAAACCTCACATGGGAACTTTTAAGTCTGCTGAATGTCTAAACTTACAATGAAAACACTGTCAAAACCGCAACGTCAAACGAATATTGAAACGATTTAGGTGTTAAGATAATTATTAAACTAAACCCAATAGAGTTGCAGATCAACTCCCAGCTCTACTCTAACTGCAATAGCTTCTCAATTACGTAGAAAAGTGACGCATTATTGATATGCAGTTTCCACGTCTAGCAATAATAAGGTTAAAAATATGTTTAAAGCACATTACCCTTCACATACCATAACACGCACGAAGTAACGAAAATATCAGTTGTCTGCTGTTAGCAGTAAATGATTTAATTCTTAAAAAAGCTAATCGTTTTTAAAGAAAGAAAAAAACACAATATAATTAAAACATTCTAGTTGTTTATTTAATTTCTGTTTTATTTATGGTGCGTTTAATATACGTTACTTTTATACGTTAGAGGAAAACAAGTTAAGATCTTTGAAAAAAAGCTTTGATGCTTTGATGGTTGAAGCTTTCTCAACAGACACCAGTATTTGTTTCTTTTAGTTTCTTATCAGTCTTCATTTCAAAATTGATTCTATTTCAATATTAAACGAACAGGAAATAGAGATCGATGCGTTAATGAAGCTATGTTTCTTTTTAAACGGATATAAAAGTTATAATTTTTCCCAACCAAAAATCACGTTTATTCGTACACCACTTGATTGCACAATAGGAACTAATGATTCAAAGCAACGTAAGAAGGATGTCTCTATTCTATCTTAAGTTTTATATTGCCGCTGACGATAGTTAGATCGCTCGCTACTATATTGCCTACATTTTCGTCTAAACATATTTGTATGCGAACTCTTTCAAGACTTAGATGAATTGTCAACGATAAGATGAAAGTTTACAGTTTACAAAAAGTGTGTTGTTTTTAAACCAAATCTATATACATGTATCACATAATAAATTACTTAGAATGAATACAGATCGCGTTTATGATATTTATATTACAATAGTTTTAGCCAATGTTCGATTATTATCGAAATTCATTGGGAGATTGGTATTTTCTTAAATACTATAGATGTACTTATATACTGATATATGTGTGTAAAAGTTTAACATTATAATTCGCAAAAATAGATTGTGTTTTAAAATGAATAAGATGTCGTTGGGCCAAGCGAATTATTGTCGACGCCGAACAATGCATCCGACGAGCGATTTCACGTCGAGACATACCTCCTTGGATCATGCCCAAAACCTTATGTCGCTGGTTTTCTAAAAGTCTTGGCATTTTCACATTTGTATAGAGTAAAACTTGAAAACTGAAGATGGGATGTGCTTTGCCGTAAGTAAAGGTTAATAAATGGACTTGTTTTGAGGTTATTTTACCCTATTTTAAGTACAAAGACCATTGTGTTCCCTAATTCTTTCATCACATTTTTGAGGCAGCTAATGCAAAGCCAAAAGTCGAAAACAATTTGGTTCAATTGGTCTTTGCAGGATGTTAGTTTCAACGCGTCAATGCCAAAGCACGTGGAGTGGCAGACATCTAAAAAACTATTTTACACACGACATCACCAGTACAACTGCACTTACCTAGAAAAACAAGCATTGGTGTCAGATCGAGAGGATTGTTATGTTTTCTTGTTGCTTGTTTTTCTTGTTTGTCCCTTTGCCTATTGTTCAAAGCACTTAATATATACATTTTCTAGTATACATCTAAATCATATCTTGAATAAAAATTTTGTACGTTGACGCGGAGCACGTTCTCACCAGACAAGTAGGTTCCCTAATTGTGAGTTGTAAATGCATTTGAAAAGTTTTGATAATTTTTGACCATTTTTAAGCCTTCGTGAATCGTGAATCTATCCCTTTCCATTACATTGGTATCTGAAAGTTTGCAAATGTATACAAATCTTCTCTACAATTTGATAAAGCTGAATGCATTCCAACGTTCATTCCCCACCCCCCCCCCCCCCCAAAAAAAAAAGCTTGTAATAAGGTTTATCTTAAAACAACAACTTGATCACATCCAAATTCTGAAAGTCAATATGATGTTTTACTAGTTCAGATATTTAGGGTTACTTTTTATTTTTTTGGTAGCCAAGGCCAAGTTACTGTGACAGTAATGGATAGCATATGTTTTTCAACATCTATCATTCTAAATTCATTCCATGAATAATCTATCATATTTTCATTATGTCTGTTGACTTCTGTTTATTTTTCATTTTGCCTATTGAATTCTTCCATAAAAATGTAGATTTTACTTAAAACTGCATTTATTCGCGTTAGTTTTATTTTTGTTAATATTCGCAAATGGCTTACCTCGCGAATTCATAAATACCGCGAATACATGACGATTTTTCATATATCCGAAAATAAATATATCCGAAAACGACGTAGCGAATTCATAAATACGCGAATAAAGAAAATAGCTGATTTTGACAAAAATCGCGAAATTAGACCTCGCGAAATTAAAGCGTTTTACAGTAAATGTCTCTGAAGAATGATTTGGTAGTGAAGTAAACCGATGTTTTAATGACAACTGATGTAAGTGTTGTTTTTTCAGGTCATACTTAAAATATTTTCAGATATTTTCTTCAATATTTTTAGCAAATGAACATAACTGTGACTCCGGCGTACCTATGCAAAGAAATGCAAACCAAACCATAAATCATTAGAACAAAGACTTAACAATGATGTTTTAAATACGTATCATTTGTAACTGTCGGGGTTTGTCGGTAAATGATAAAATAACCAAGATGACTTTTCTAACGATAAAGAACGATTGGTTATAAATCGATAAAAGCGCAATACACATTTTGTTCAAGCCATAAAAAGCACTAAATTAGGCAAAATACCATGCAGATGCGGTCCCTTTATGATGGTATTACAGACTTCAGAAGTTTAATTACAATTACAATAAGACACAATAGGAAGATCTGCCAAAATACGTGAGGAATCAAATAAATATGTCAAGATAACAAACTCAACAGACATCGAGTATAATACAAAGCGTATGATTAGTGAGACTTAATTACATCAGCAACCTAATTGGTCCAAAATTCGATTACTGTTATTCTGCCTCTTAAAACTCTATTAGAAAATACAAATATTTTTGCTGGAAAAATTTGATGTTGACTGTGTAAAAACACATATCATTTAATTACAATAAGATTTATTGTTTACTTATATAGTTCACTTGATCTTATGGTTTCTATCTTAGAAATAAATGTGTACAAATGGCAATGAGTCTTTTAAAGGCCAATAATAACAATTAGTATTACCCACCTAGCAGCGTGTTGAGAGTAATTAACTATTTACATGATTAAATAGAGCAATTTCAGATTTAATAAGTGTCAATTTTGAAAGACGCACATCACTATCACCTCGCGACTAAATGTAGAGTAATGTTAGATAGTTAGTTCAAGTATCATAATAATTAAAAGATAGAGATAACGAGGCGAAATATGCAAATTATCAGGAATCGCCATATTCAGAAAAAAACAGCCTACCAACACTGTCTAAAAGAAGAGAGAGGGAGAGAGCATGTCTAATAGAAATGATCAGTTTAAAAAGAGCACACCACAAACAATTAACAAAATTGAGAACCTGAGGGGTGACCGCCTTGGAACGGTCAGTGGAAAATCAAATTGCAACTGGGAGTTTTAACCAGGTTCTAGGGTGCACCAACATCACACTTGCCCCAAAAGGTTCTCATATCACAAAACAAGTACAAGTTGTCTTGATGAAATAACTCCAACCCACTCATCGGCTCAACAATGTTGTATGCAAAAGCACACAGAGCTCCTGGAGTAAAATCAGCAAGAACACGATGACAAGGATAGAAGAAGAAATCGAGCTTCTAGATTCTTTTACGAAAGCATTTCCCCATAAACTTTCATAAACTCTTAAACCCCTGCCACCGTCGTGCAACCAAATAGGTAAGCATAATGATCAACTGTATATTCTATGGGTTAATCACCAAGCCTGCAGAGCGCTGTAAAATATCATGTTGGTAACCTTTCTGGGAGAAAAAAATTTTATTACTTGCTGAACCAGATTACCTTCAAGCCAAGTATGTAGTATGGCACATGTAACAGATAAACTGAAATCAAATCATGCATAGCTAATTTGCTCTTCTATCAAAATGCAAAACATTTCAGCCGCGAAGCTTTCTAGTTAATGGCAGTATTTGGAAAGCTGAAAATCAATGCAAGAAAACCAATGGAGAATTGTCAAATACTTTCTCATTAAAACATTTATAAAAAGGCTAAAGCTTGATATTAATTTGACTTTAGCAGCACTTATTCGCGAGCATCATGTCTGATTGTCTTGCTATTATTGTATAGAATTTCGAGACATAGATGATTCGCATTTAAAACCTCATATTGGAACTTTTAGGTCTGCTGAATGTCTAAACTTACAATGAAAACACTGTCAAAACCGCAAACTGTCAAACGATTAATGAAACGATTAAAGTGTTCAAAGATATTAAATAAACCCAAGAGGATTGCAGATCAACTCCCAGCTCTGCTCTTACTGCAATAGCTTCTCAATTACGTAGAAAAGTGACGCATTATTGATATGCAGTTTCCACGTCTAGCACTAACAAGGTTAAAAATATGTTTAAAGTCCATTACCCTTCACATACCATAAAACGCACGAAGTAACGAAAATATAAATTGTCTGCTGTTAGCAGATTTATTTCTTTAAAAAGCGAATCGTTTTCAAAGAAAGAAAAATTTGGCAACATAATTGAAACCTTCTAGTTGTTTTTAATTTCTGTTTTATTCAAAGTGCGTTTAATATACGTTACTTTTATACGCTAGAAGACAACAAGTTTAGATCTTTGAAAAAAGCTTTGATGGTTGATCACATTGATAGCATCTTATTGTGTTTGGAAAAGGCACCAAAAGGAATGAACAACATTAGAACCCGACGGATCACCCCCGGAACGGTCAGTGACAAGGCGTTATTTTGCCGCTAATAATAAAACCAGATTCAAGGGTGCACCAACCACACATTCCGTCAGAATTACGTATATTCTATCACGTATAAATTGCCTTGGCGAATAAAATTCAATCCACTCCTCGACAATGTTGAATTCCCTCAGAATACACGTAAGCGCCAGTATTTGTATATTTACTGATACAATGGAAATTTTACGGCACGTTTTATAGGGATCAGAAATTTCGCAGATACTTTTTGTTATTACTGGAAAGAAAATGACTTTGCCAGTTTTTGTTATATGACCTTAAGGAGAAATGGAAACTTTGGAAAAAAACATGGCTTCTATCTGTAGAAGAAATTTCTAGGGAAATGTTCCAAATATCACTTCTTATGCCTGTTAAAGCTTTTTATGTAAATTCTTTGCAGGATAACTACTTATTATTCTGTATGTATTATAAATACATACACAATAAATATATACATATTTTTTTATTACAAATACATTTATTTTAATAAAATATGTGATTTAATGTTGGGTTATTTAAGTTGCCTCTTTGGTCGTGAGTCTGAACGAAGAATTACTGTTTAGGGAAAATTTTGAAAAAAGACTCTTAGCTTTTATTTTTGAAGAGCTTTTATTATTGAAGAGCTGCTGAAAAAAGAAAAGCAAGATTTTTTGTTGGAAGAATAAAGCTGCAATCATTTGATATTTGTTTTCTAGAGAGAATACCCTGTTAGAATTCCTTATCTGACTGGAGTCAAATTTGTATGAAGCTTATAAAACTTGAATGTTGTGTTATTAAGGTCAAATCTTCCGTTTGCCGCTTTCCACGAATATTTATGTTTCCGGAATTTTTCTCGGTTCTTTTCAAATAACAGAGCAAAAACAGTTTATGAAGAGGAACATCTGTTGACAGGAATATTATACTTTCACCGCTAAACATATTTCCCGATCATTAATTTAGAAGCAACTTGAATAAACTTTTACAAACGTAAGATAGTAAAGCTGTTCTTCTTAGAAACTACATACATTGTGCCATGTACGCAAGCCGATGTTAACCATGAAACTAAATTATATGTAATGTTTTCAGATGCCGTTTTACTCTTTATTCATTCAGTTTTATGTAAACAACAATTACATATTACATAAGTGTTGTTATTGAAGTATATATTATGTTGCACTCAACCCGGGCCTAGGCGGCATGGGCATATATGCAATTCCATTACTGCCCATGAACATGCTCAATCAAACCAAACGTACAATGTTTTTATATTAGTAGTTTTCGGTAGTTCTCAAAGTTCCCTTTTCACTATCTTAAAAAATAGAGAGTGAAAAAATGCCGTTTTCAAAGTGTTTGATGCATAAATCTGAGTGTGGTGTCATTTTCTAACAACTGCCCAAAAATTAACCTGCGGATATTTCGGTTTATCTTTTAAGCTATCCTGAAAGGGATAAAATATTTTATATTCTTTTTGCAACAACTCTTTATTCAAGACATTTCGGCAATTGGCCTTCTTCAGTTGTTAACGTCACAACAAGATTGAGCCTGTTCTTGGACAGTAATGGTAATGCAAATTACTGCGTGGGCAGTAATATGCATTTCCATTAATGCCCATGAACAGGCTCAAACCCAGCCTGCAATATTTTCTTATTTGTCGTGTTCGATGGCTTTAAAAGTTCGCTTTTCATCGATTTTGTCAAAGCAGTTTTGATGAACGTTGTTGCGAGCATAGAAATTGATTTCTTACCAAATATGGTTTAGTACCAAATATATTGTTTCGTACCAATATGGAAGTATGTCCAAATATGGAAGTATGTTTTAACAATTAGTCGGATCTCTGTAGACAAACGACATCGCAAATCGTGACGTGACAAAATGATGAACCTTCAAGAAAATTTATTATATCTGGCCACCATCACGGATTGCATTAAGAAAATATATCGAAACTTTACACGACTAATTTGTCAAGTCTTTTACACTTTGCAAGGTGTGTATTAACCGTTATAGACTGAACACAAGCTGTTTCGTTAAATAACAAAAGAAATTGGACACTTCGGACACTGCAATAATTAATATTGCTTACCTAACTGACTTCACCGTAACTGCTTTTTATTCATATCTTTATTTATTTATTCAATAATTTATTGAAGTTATATTTAACCTCTATATTATTTTCATACACCGAATGCTGGAACAATGGTCTTATGATAAAATCCCTGAGGAAAATGGCTTTTATAGAAACAAAAGTAGATTCATATTACTGTACCTTGTAAGGGCCTTATTGTTTACATATGCTTATTATCCGATGACTGTGTACAAACTCAGTTTTCGTTATAAAACTAAACATCCAAACTAAAATCAAAACATTTTAATAATTGGCATCCATTAGTTAAGTATAATTTTGTTAGCGACTGACTGTTATGCACTTGAAATTCCATAATTGCGCTTTTTCTTACATGTAATATTACAAAAACAAAAAATAATGAGAGTAAATATAATCTGTCACGTATATATTGAAATATGTATAATTGCTGTAACAATATCATTTCCTTAAAATAAATCATGGTAAAAGTATCCGTTCTAAGCGATCATTTAAATAATGGATTTGACATATTATATAGAGTGTGTCACTAGTGAAAATATCAGTTTCTGGTGTTGTCAAGTGCAAAAAAATCGATTTTTCATGTAAACAAACCATTAGTATTTTTAGTTTACGTTCTCTTGTCAAACAATCTGAAAAATTGGAGAGGGAGGCTATACGATTTCAATAAAAATATTTCGGCAAAAACTGATTAAAATTTAAATTATTTATTTATTAATTATTTTAATATTAAATTTTTTATTTTCATATCAAAATGGTAATTTAACAAACCGAAATATGCAAGTACAAATTTCGTTGTTTTTTTTTTCTGAAAAAAAACTCTACAATTCAATAAAAAGATTAAAATAACAAAATATTTCGGAAGCGTTTTCAACAGGCATCAGTTTTTTTTTTCTTTTTATTTCCTGTCAGACTTCATTTCAAAATTGATTCTATTTTAATATTAAACGAACTGGAAACCGAGATCGATGCTTTAATGAAGCTATGTTTCTTTTCAAACGGATACAAAAGTGATATGTTTTCCCAGCCAGAAAGCACGTAAATTCGTACACCACTTGATTGCACAATAGGAACTAATGATTCAAAGCAACTTAGTAGGATGTCTCGATTAATGAAACGATTAAAGTGTTCAAAGATATTAAACTAAACCCAAGAGGATTGCAGATCAACTCCCAGCTCTGCTCTTACTGCAATAGCTTCTCAATTACGTAGAAAAGTGACGCATTATTGATATGCAGTGTCCACGTCTAGCACTAACAAGGTTAAAAATATGTTTAAAGTCCATTACCCTTCACATACCATAAAACGCACGAAGTAACGAAAATATAAATTGTCTGCTGTTAGCAGTAAATGATTTATTTCTTTAAAAAGCGAATCGTTTTCAAAGAAAGAAAAATTTGGCAACATAATTGAAACCTTCTAGTTGTTTTTAATTTCTGTTTTATTCAAAGTGCGTTTAATATACGTTACTTTTATACGCTAGAAGACAACAAGTTTAGATCTTTGAAAAAAGCTTTGATGGTTGATCACATTGATAGCATCTTATTGTGTTTGGAAAAGGCACCAAAAGGAATGAACAACATTAGAACCCGACGGATCACCCCCGGAACGGTCAGTGGCAAGGCGTTATTTTGCCGCTAATAATAAAACCAGATTCAAGGGTGCACCAACCACACATTCCGTCAGAATTACGTATAATCTATCACGTATAAATTGCCTTGGCGAATAAAATTCAATCCATTCCTCGACAATGTTGAATTCCCTCAGAATACACGTAAGCGCCAGTATTTGTATATTTACTGATACAATGGAAATTTTACGGCACGTTTTATAGGGATCAGAAATTTCGCAGATACTTTTTGTTATTACTGGAAAGAAAATGACTTTGCCAGTTTTTGTTATATGACCTTAAGGAGAAATGGAAACTTTGGAAAAAAAACATGGCTTCTATCTGTAGAAGAAATTTCTAGGGAAATGTTCCAAATATCACTTCTTATGCCTGTTAAAGCTTTTTATGTAAATTCTTTGCAGGATAACTACTTATTATTCTGTACATTATAAATACATACACAATAAATATATACATATTTTTTATTACAAATACATTTATTTTAATAAAATATGTGATTTAATGTTGGGTTATTTAAGTTGCCTCTTTGGTCGTGAGTCTGAACGAAGAATTACTGTTTAGGGAAAATTTTGAAAAAAGACTCTTAGCTTTTATTTTTGAAGAGCTGCTGAGAAAAGAAAAGCAAGATTTTTTGTTGGAAGAATAAAGCTGCAATCATTTGATATTTGTTTTCTAGAGAGAATACCCTATTAGAATTCCTTATCTGACTGGAGTCAAATTTGTATGAAGCTTATAAAACTTGAATGTTGTGTTATGAAGGTCAAATCTTCCGTTCGCCGCTTTCCACGAATATTTATGTTTCCGGAATTTTTCTCGGTTCTTTTCAAATAACAGAGCAAAAACAGTTTATGAAGAGGAACATCTGTTGACAGGAATATTATACTTTCACCGCTAAACATATTTCCCGATCATTAATTTAGAAGCAACTTGAATAAACTTTTACAAACGTAAGATAGTAAAGCTGTTCTTCTTGGAAACTACATACATTGTGCCATGTACGCAAGCCGATGTTAACCATGAAACTAAATTATATGTAATGTTTTCAGATGCCGTTTTACTCTTTATTCATTCAGTTTTATGTAAACAACAATTACATATTACATAAGTGTTGTTATTGAAGTATATATTATGTTGCACTCAACCCGGGCCTAGGCGGCATGGGCATATATGCAATTCCATTACTGCCCATGAACATGCTCAATCAAACCAAACGTACAATGTTTTTATATTAGTAGTTTTCGGTAGTTCTCAAAGTTCCCTTTTCACTATCTTAAAAAATAGAGAGTGAAAAATGCCGTTTTCAAAGTGTTTGATGCATAAATCTGAGTGTGGTGTCATTTTCTAACAACTGCCCAAAAATTAACCTGCGGATATTTCGGTTTATCTTTTAAGCTATCCTGAAAGGTATAAAATATTTTATATTCTTTTTGCAACAACTCTTTATTCAAGACATTTCGGCATTTGGCCTTCTTCAGTTGTTAACGTCACAACAAGACTACATTTTCTTTCTTTCACAATACATATGCAGAAAAAATAAAATCAACACAACATTAACAACCGAAGACGAACGTCTTTAATTTTAAAAGAGGTTTGCTAAGCTTTTTATGTTTATATTATGTTGTTTGAACTTTATTATGAAATATATTAAAATGGAACTTCGAAAGCCACCGAACACGACAAATATGAAAATAGTGCAGGCTCGGTTTGATTGAGCCTGTTCATGGACAGTAATGGTAATGCAAATTACTGCGTGGGCAGTAATATGCATTTCCATTAATGCCCATGAACAGGCTCAAACCCAGCCTGCAATATTTTCTTATTTGTCGTGTTCGATGGCTTTAAAAGTTCGCTTTTCATCGATTTTGTCAAAGCAGTTTTGATGAACGTTGTTGCGAGCATAGAAATTGATTTCTTACCAAATATGGTTTAGTACCAAATATATTGTTTCGTACCAAATATGGAAGTATGTCCAAATATGGAAGTATGTTTTAACAATTAGTCGGATCTCTGTAGACAAACGACATCGCAAATCGTGACGTGACAAAATGATGAACCTTCAAGAAAATTTATTATATCTGGCCACCATCACGGATTGCATTAAGAAAATATATCGAAACTTTACACGACTAATTTGTCAAGTCTTTTACACTTTGCAAGGTGTGTATTAACCGTTATAGACTGAACACAAGCTGTTTCGTTAAATAACAAAAGAAATTGGACACTTCGGACACTGCAATAATTAATATTGCTTACCTAACTGACTTCACCGTAACTGCTTTTTATTCATATCTTTATTTATATATTCAATAATTTATTGAAGTTATATTTAACCTCTATATTATTTTCATACACCGACTAAACACAACAACAACTAAATAACACTCTTTGATCAGATAGTTAATAGCTCTAATGATATAGCTGTGAGATAGTCTACCTGATGGCTCGTGAACGGTTATGCTAGGTGGTTTCATACACCGAATGCTGGAACAATGTTCTTATGATAAAATCCCTGAGGAAAATGGCTTTTATAAAAACAAAAGTAGATTCATATTACTGTACCTTGTAAGGGCCTAATTGTTTACATATGCTTATTATCCGATGACTGTGTACAAACTCAGTTTTCGTTATAAAACTAAACATCCAAACTAAAATCAAAACATTTTAATAATTGGCATCCATTAGTTAAGTACTAGTATAATTTTGTTAGCGACTGACTGTTATGCAATTGGAATTCCATAATTGCGCTTTTTCTTACATGTAATATTACAAAAACAAAAAATAATGAGAGTAAATATAATCTGTCACGTATATATTGAAATATGTATAATTGCTGTAACAATATCATTTCCTTAAAATAAATCATGGTAAAAGTATCCGTTCTAAGCGATCATTTAAATAATGGATTTGACATATTATATAGAGTGTGTCACTAGTTAAAATATCAGTTTCTGGTGTTGTATCGTAAAAAAATCGATTTTTCGCGTAAACAAACCATGAGTATTTTTAGTTTACGTTCTCTTGTCAAACAATCTGAAAAATTGGAGAGGGAGGCTATACGATTTCAATAAAAATATTTCGGCAAAAACTGATTAAAATTTAAATTATTTATTTATTAATTATTTTAATATTAAAATTTTATTTTCAAATAAAAATGGTAATTTCACAAACCGAAACATGCAAGTACAAATTTTGTTGTTGTTTTTTTTTCTGGAAAAGCTCTACAATTTAATGAAAAGCTTAAAATAACATAATATTTCGGAAGCGTTTTCGACAGACACCAGTATTTGTTTCTTTTTATTTCCTGTCAGACTTCATTTCAAAATTGATTCTATTTTAATATTAAACGATCTGGAAACCGAGATTGATGCTTTAATGAAACTATGTTTCTTTTCAAACGGATATAAAAGTGATATGTTTTCCCAGCCAGAAAGCATGTAAATTCGTACACCACTTGATTGCACAATATAAACTAATGATTCAAAGCAACTTAAGAAGGATGTCTCTTAAGTTTTATATTGCCGCTGACGATAGTTAGATCGCCCGTTAATATATTGCCTACATTTTCGTTGAAACATATTTGTATGTGAACTCTTTCAAGACTTTGATGAATTGTCATCGGCAAGATGAAAGTTTACAGTTTACAAAAAGTGTGTTGTTTATATACCAAATTCATATATCACAAATTATTTAAAAAAGCTAAGGTGAAATGTGGAGCAAGAAAGAGCTCAATAGTTAATTGTTTATAAATAAATTACTTACTAGATCGCGGTTATGATATTTATAGAAAATAATAGTTTTAGCCAATGTTCGAATATTATCGAAATTCATTTGGTGATATGTATTTTTTTAAATGCTATAGATGTATTTACATTTTTGGGCTTTGATGTTCATGGTTTTCGGTTAAACAGCATTTGCATGAGTTTCTAAATTCGTGGTTTTCAATTTTCGTGCGTGTGTCTCTGAATTCGTGATTTTCAGTTTTCTAATTAACTTTTAAATTAATTATATATTTTGTAAGGGTTTGAATTCATGGATATGTCTACCCAGGAAATTCACGAAAGTATGTACCTCCTCCACTCCCGAAAAGAATCAATTCACAACTGGCATATTGGTAATGTGGTGAACCATAACCATATGTAAATGCAACAATGTTTCGAACAGTAATACTGTATGTTATTGAGACTTAAATAAAGGTCTGTTTTAAATAACTACACACCACTTCATTATTTTAAGCTTACATTATACAAATGAGGTAATTTTCCATCATAAATGCGAGCTATATCACAAAGTACCACAAGGCAGGATGTAATCACGATGTAACTAGATCAAAATCTCTCCATAATTTTACATGGATGACAAAAAGGCAAATATTTTATTCTTCAAGAAATATAAGATTTTGTTTCATGATTTAAAATGAAATACCTATAATAGAAGTTTTACATATTCCATTCGATGATTCAATTTAATTTTAATCGCCCCTTCGTTTGGTTATGATCATTTTAAGATTTAATATTTTTCTTCGTAGCAATGGTTACATGTACCCTTTTTGCATTTATGAGTACCTATTCAAGATCGTCTGTCACTTAAAATATTGAAAGACAAGATTTTATTTTATGCTTTCCTGTGAATTCTAGAATTTGCTATAAAAATAAAACGGTATTTCATTGTTTTAAAACAGTGGTATCAGTTTTAGTGGGTTTTTTCACGTTGATGTCCATACGCACACATATACCGAATTAGAAAAAAAGTGAAATATGCATATCAGGAATCGCCACACTCAGCGAGAGAGCAGAGAGGAAAAAAGAAGAGCAAAAAAGCCATGTGTTTAAAAGAATATCAATTTCAAATAAGACACCACAAACAATGAACGAAAAATAGAACCTTTGGGATATTAACCGGCTTGGAACGGTCAGTGGCAAAACAATTTGCCGCTGGAATTTCAAGCAGGTTCTACGGTGCGTTTAAAAGACGGCCAGGTTTGGGTAAGTGATGTCATGAAGTAACGAAATACTAATGTTTTGGCGCCGTTTCATGCAAGTTTTCTGTCAAAATTACACAAATACGAAAATTATGAATTACATGCAATAGCACAAAAATACAAAAACTGAACATTTGTTTATACAAGTGAAAGATAAAAATTCACCGTGAACTAGTGTATCAAGCATTTTCTATCTGGAGCTTCTATCTTAAACTGGTGCCCTTTATCGCACCAAAACGTAACGAAGTAGTCAGCGAAATACGAAAGGCAAAACTTTTACATGATAATAAAATTACAGAACAGCTCAATTCTGACAGTCTTGATATTAAAACATGGTTTAAACTTTCAAAACATCTATTAAATAGTAAAACGACGGCTAATGTAATTCCGCCGCTAGTTTTTAATAATATCGAAGCATCAACCGATATTGAAAAAGTCGAAGTGCTTAATAACTTCTTCTGTGCCCAGTCGTAACTTGATGATAGCACTACTCCTCTTCCCACTTTACGCGCACCGTCACATCCATCCTTGTCTAGTATACACATTCTTGAACAAGAAGTAAAAGATATCCTCTCATCTCTAAACGTTTCAAAAGCTTCTGGTCCAGATTTGGTGAACCCGCATCTTCTAAAGGAAGGCTCTATCATTTTAGCCCGACCTCTTTCTCACTTCTTTAATACATTAGTGCATGACGCGTACTTTCCTTCTTGCTGGAAGATTGCGAACGTATCTCCAATATTTAAGAAATCTGACCCATCTGACCCCAGTAACTACCGACCTATTTCACTCTTAAGCTGTCCTAGCAAGGTAATGGAGAGATGCATAATGAAATATCTGTTTAATTATCTCATTGACCACAGTATCTTAACGCCATTCCAATCAGGTTTCATTCCAACTGACTCAACTGTTAATCAATTAGTTTATATATACAACGACATTTGTAAGGCTCTTGACGAAGGTAAAGAAGTAAGAATGCTCTTCTGTGACGTACCAAAAGCATTCGACCGTGTCTGGCATAGAGGATTAATCATCAAACTTAAATCTATTGGTATTGATGGCAATTTACTTTCTTGGTTTAGCTCATACTTATCTGACAGGAAGCAGAGAGTCTGTTATAATAATGCAACCTCTACACTTATGAACGTCTCTGCCGGTGTTCCTCAAGGCTCAATCTTAGGGCCTGTTCTGTTCTTAATCTACATAAATGATATTGTTAATGAAATAAATTCCAAAATCCGCTTGTTTGCTGACGACACTAGTCTTTACGTAATTGTCGATAATCCCTTAATTGCCTCTGAAACATTGAACTCTGATTTGTCTAAAATCGAAAATTGGGCAAACACTTGGTTAGTATCATTCAACGCTAGTAAAACTGAATCTCTAATTATAAGCAGGAAAATTCATAAGCCAAACCACCCTACTCTCTGCTTGAACAATACACCTATTAAAGAAGTGTCTGAACACAAGCACCTTGGTATATATTTATCTAATGATGGTAAATGGTCAACCACCATCAAATTTATCGTTGAGAAGGCTTGGAAAAGAATTTTCATTTTACGACAATATAAGTTTCTATTAAACAGAAAAGTATTAGAACGTATGTATTTTAGCTTTATTAGGCCCCTGTTAGAATATGGAGACATTGTCTGGTCTAACTGTACTGTTGAACAATCGAATTCACTCGAATCTATTCAATTAGAAGCTGCTAGAATTGTCACCGGCGCAACCAAACTCTGTGAAATCACAAAATTGTATCAAGAGCTCCAATGGCATAAATTAAGTGAACGCAGAAAACAACACAAATTAGTCTTATTCTACAAAATGAATAACAGTCTTGTTCCAAACTACCTTCAGTCTATGCTACCGACCATCAACCAATCCAGAACCACTTACTCATTAAGAAATAATTCCGACCTTACTCAAGTTCATTTTAAAACGACACTCTATCGCGAATCATTTCTACCTAGCACTGTCCATGAATGGAATAATCTTCCAAGTGTCACCAAAAATAGCTTAACTATTACAAGTTTTAAATCAAATTTGATAGGCAACATCCGCAAACCCCCACCTTTTTACAGCATAGGACCTAGAGTTCCCCAAATTCACCACACCAGATTGCGTCTTAACTGTAGCTCACTTAACGATCACCTATTTAGATGTAACGTAGTTGAATCCCCTCTATGCACCTGTGGTGATAGAGAAACTACAGACCACTATTTCCTTAAATGTCCGAACTTTTCAGATCAACGACGATTATATCTTAATGACCTCCCATGTCCTCCTCTTATAAACAATCTACTGTTTGGGTCTGAACATCTCTCAAATGAAGCCAACATTATGTTATTCACTAATGTACAGATGTATATTCAATCTACACGCAGGTTCCTAAGCTAGGTCTAGAGTTTGGCATATCCCTCTCTCTCTCTCTCTCTCTCTCTCTCTCTCTCTCTCTCTCTCTCTCTCTCTCTCTCTCTCTCCTTCTTCTCTCCGTTATTGTACTTCTAAAACGATATTTTTACCGGACAAATATATGCACAAATAATGTATTGTATTTAACTACCCATGGAGAAGAGTTTATATAAGCGTTTTCGCTTGTTCTTTAATCCATAACATGACATTATTTTCATTGTATTATATTATTATATGTGCATTTACTTGAATAAATACTGTTTAAACCAAACTGGTGAAAAAGATATCCTTAATGTTTTAAGACATAAATAATTAATTTAAAAAAGAGTACCTCATAAACATGACAAATCCTATTCTTGCTATGTCCTGGTTAAACAGATAACCTCTATTTATTCAGAGAAAATAATTAACTTAAAAAAGAATACCTCATAGACATGACAAAATAATTAACTTATTGAAAGGATACATCATGATGATGACAAAATTATAAACCAAAACAAGAATACATCATAACATGTCAAAATAATTAACTTCGAAAAGACAACAATACCTCATAAACATGACAAAAATTAACTTAAAAAAAAGAATACATCGTAAACATGACAACATAATTAAAATAACAGAGAATACCTCATAAACTTGACAAAATAATTCACTTAAAAATAAGAATACCTCATAAACGTGAAAAATACCATAAAAAAGAATACTTCATAAACATGACAAAATAATTAACATTAAAAGAGTACCTCATAAACATGACAACTCCTATTCTTGCTATGTCCAGCTTGATCACATTCCACGTTTCACGGACTATAGCTTTGTGTTCTTCTGTAAGGTCGGGTCTGTTGTCGGCCACTGGTCTACTCTCGTAAATCACTGGACAGTGCTTACTGTCATGCGAATACAGTCTGTGTTTGTTCGACTGGACACAACCCATTTTAAGACACTCTTAATCTTGCTTTACCCTCGCTTTCGAGCTACCAGTTTTAATAAAAATTCCTTTTCCGTATTGAAATGAGACCTCTCACGTCTTTCCGCACAGTATTTCGATAACCAGTTAAAATGTTATTTATTTGTTTCCTTCAGTGATATTGACATCACATAACTAAATGACTGCTTCATTTACTAGATATTAATATCAATATTTTTAGAGTTTATTTATCCTGATGTTCACATCACTTAGTACTTTAACAAAACTTTTAAAACTTTTAAAACAATTTCGCACAATGAAAAGTCTTGAAGATAACTATTTCTCGAATAATCATAGTTAAACAATTTTAAAAAGTCAATTGTAATTGCTAAGAATACACAACATCATAACAATTCGTTTTGTCGGTATCGCAGCTTCACGAATAACCACTTTTTTTAGAAGATAACAATTATACATAAATAATGAAAAATCACTTTACGGTCCATCTGAACCATTTTATGCAACATGTGTTCATTCATTGGAGATTTCCACCAATTAGCACTGCTTCCCATTCATTTCATAAAAAGTAGTTTCATAAAAGATGCTCATTATTTTTCCAACTTTCATCTCATTGTTGAAGAAAATAGCGTATCCACACTAGATGAATGAAGTGTGCTCTATGAAGATAATTACTCGCATGGAGAATGTCATCGCAGGTGATTGCCAGTTAACAGGAATACTATCGGAAATCCTAGAACCATGTGTTCACTGCCTCTCGTTGCTGTTGGAAATTCAAATAGGTGTATAGATATATTATAGTTCAAACATAACTACCGGGTAAACATGTATATGATATTGCTTCTACTAGGGAGCGAACCTGTACCGTCACGGCGACAGCGCCTAGCCATGCAGTTCCGACAACGCTACCGACTGAGCTCCCGACTTTAGATTACTTAAATAGTTTTGCTAATCCACTTATAAATTATCAGATAATATCATATACCCTATGAATTTAAAGCATTCTGATTGGTCGAGAGCTCCGTACTCGCGAGTCCGAAAAAAGTGATAACTACCCCGGGAATTTATAACTACCTTTGCCATCATCATCATCATCATCATCATCTTCAATCATCATCATAATCATCATAATCATCTTCAATCATCTTCATCAATCATCATCATCAATCATCATCATCATCATCAATCATCATCATCATCTTCAATCATCATCATCATCTTCAATCATCATCATCATCATCATCATCATCATCATCAATCATCATCATCAATCATCATCATCATCAATCATCATCATCAATCATCATCATCATCAATCATCATCATCATCAATCATCATCATCAATCATCATTATCATCAATCATCATCATCATCAATCATCATCATCAATCATCATCATCATCATCATCATCGTCATCATCAATCATCATCAGAATGCTTTAAATTCATAGGGTATATGATATAACAAGTAAATACTAATGTTGAGGTCGATATGTAGTTTTGCGGACCTGGGTAGTGTGATATCGACCTCGGACTTCGTCCTCGGTCGATATCACACTACCCAGGTCCGCAAAACTACATATCGACCTCAACATTAGTATTTATTTGTATAATATGTAGATTTATTAATTAAGCTTCTCGTCTTAGTCTGAAGTGTACAAGAACCTTAATTAAAATTTCAGTATCTTAATATCTTCAACTCTTATGACATATTTAAGACTATAATTAGCAAATATATATATTAACTTTTAATTGTATCGTAAATGTAAAAAAAATCAGTGAAAGTACATTTCTGTGACGTCTCTTGTAGTTTTATATTTGAGCGCTTATTTTCAATTAATTACTATATGATCTTTTATGTAGTGTTTTATGTAACGTGTGTAAATGAATGTGATAATAATAGGTGTGAAACTATTTAAAAAAGTGGAATGTGCATATCAGGTATGGCCACATCCAGCAGACACAGCCTCTCCACACAGTTAAAAAGTCAGACAGGAAAAGAGAGCATGGTATTACAATAATCAGTTTCAAAATGGACGCCACAAACAATTAACGAAAGTGAGAACCCGAGGGGTTACCGCCTTGGAACGGTCAGTGGCCACTGGGGTGTTTAAACCAGGTTCTAGGGCACACCAACCACACACTTGCCCCAACAGGTTGTGATAAAATATCGTTATTTTCTGCAGTGTAATAGATAACAAAATTGACCGTGTTGGTGGTTTGGTCGTAGCGGTTCCCTACCTGAGTCTGCATCATTTTGGAACCGTGATGTAAAATGGATCCAAAATGGAGACTGGTCTCCAGATTTAATTTTATGATCTTTGGCAATGGTATTTTCTGTGATATTTTTGACATTTTAGTTTACACTTCATCTTGAAAGAGCTTACATTTGTCTTTTACATTATAGTAATTTCATCCATTTATTAATATTAACGTTTCGGCCTACGGCCTTTATCAAAATATTTATGACAGAAAACGTCTTGCGTTTTTTTCTATCAATACTGTAAAGTTGATAGAAAAAATGTAAGAAGTTCTCTGTCATAAATATTTTGATATAGGCCAAAGGCCGAAGTGTTAATATTAATAAATGAGTGCAATTACTATAATCTTGTGTATTGACACTATCCCTTAGGATTATTTCAAATTTATCTTTTATTTCTTTTTTTTTCCTAATAAAAAGGTATTTGATTACCCATTTTACTATAGATTGTTATTTGTTACTGCATAATGCATAATAAGCATTGTCGTCTGCTCAACTGAATTTGTTTCAAATAATGATGCTTATTTTCGGAGGTCACATTTTCCCGTGACGCTCCCAATTTTTTAGTGAACTGTAGTGTCATTTAATTTTGCGGTGACAAATTTCCGCGCAAACCCCGTAAATAACAAATTCGCAGTGTCATAAATTCGCACATCTGAGTTTTCCTATAAAGAAACACTGTTTAAATGGTTTAATTTCGCTTGGGTGGAATTTCGCGCTCTTTCGGTAGCGCGAAATACGCGAAAATTAAACCCGCGCGAAAAAAAAATTGATTTATCATCTGACCTCTTCCGGCGTTGCCAGACAAAAATTTGGAAACTGAAATAAACAACTTAGATTAGCTTAAATATTTTTTAAAACTTTTAGCAATTGATTATTTTTTTTATTCTGATCGTTCCATATTTAGTTCAAGTTTAATATTACACAACTAATTGAAGCTCTTTCTTCAAAAGAAAATAAAATAATTTAGCAATGAATGAATACAGACCTTTTTTTACAGACGGTTCGTATAATAATTATACTTAAAGGACTCGTAAATACTTGATCGAGTCGCTCTGAGACTTTCTTACCGAATAATATTTTTCTCCGGTTTTTCTTTCATATCATCTGCATCATTAGTGATTAAGGGCCGTTTAATGTTGTCATTATACTGTCATTGATAAGAAAGGAATATCATAAAATCTCTCTAACAAATGTAAAATAAGGAGATTTTGTAAAAAAAATGTGTTTGACCTTGAATTTCATGTCGCGTAACTAGATGACAAGGAATAAAAATGTTGATTTCTTTCTACATAATTGAAAGTACTTCAATGGGTGATCCAGAAATAACTGGACTGGGCGCAAAACTTAGATATTAAAAGTTCTTTCAAAGGACCTCGCATTATTAGTAGTATCATATTACTCATGTGGTAATTAAATTGATGTTTCGCGTTTCTTGTTTTATGTGTTTGGATATAAATAGAATTTTATGGAAGTTTTTCGTCAATCAATATTTATTTAATGGTCTAACTTTTCCTTACGTATGGAAGATATATTAAGAAGATAATACGGCCAAGTCTAATGAACTGCTTTTTGCCGTAAGAGATATTTATATTTCGATATTTTCTGTGTTTTATCAATGAGATTGCGATGACGACCGGAGACGACCCTTAACCTATCTGAAATTATTCGTAATGCTTTCCTCTTTTCATGCACAACGATGGCTGTCATTGTTTATATTCCCGAACAATAAATTGTGAAAGTGAACGAAATTTTTATGAAAATTATGAGAAGATGAGATATTGATAAACAAGAAATATTTTTAAAAAAGATAAACGGCGTTGATGGAAAAGATTTATATAATTATACATGTATATAAGAAAGAAAGAAATACAGAGAGGCAAAGCAGACACAGTTTAGTTATTTTATTTTATTTGTTATAGCTGTCGACGAACCCTCCCTGCCTTCTTAGTATGACTTAGAGATTAAGCGACCGAATCATGACAACTCATAAATTTATTGAAAGTGTCTTTCAAAAAAAATGTTGAAGCTGTTGCAACAATTTCATACAGTGATAACAAGTGGATTAAAGATACTGAAGCAAAATGTTCAGTTTCAATAAAATACCTCGTGTAGAGTGAGAATTCAAGATCAATAAATGTCCTTGAAATTTAATAAATATAAATAATAACAGCCTGTTACAAGAGCGAAATCTACCAACTTTTACGTATATTAACTTTTAAAAAAGTGTCCGTCCTGAGTATTGAACCCGGGGCCTCCGCTTGAGAGGCGAGAGTGTTAGCCACTACACTACAATAAACTTGTATTTCGTACTTGAAATTAACAATCAGTATCAAAGGAACTAGAAAGGAACCAGTAAGAACTAGGAATATCTACACTTCTCTTTCGTTTTGCACTGTGTATTGTATGCAAGTGTTTACCTGACACTCAAGAATATTCCATATAATATTGTATTTAAGCCATCAATATTGACTTAACTGGTTACTTCAATCGTAAATATGTTTTTTCCTCCAATACAACACCCACTAACAACCTATCGAATTAATCTATTTGATTTTTCCGCTGCATAATAATAAAAATCCCAGTAGATACCTCTCCACCCTGCTAGATGCCTCTCTGGTGTAAATAGCTACCAATCGAAATAGTTTATTTCATTTTCCCTCTGCATAATAAGAGAATACGAGTATTATTTACAACATTTCATTGGTCGAAAAACTAGGTCAAAAGTGAGCTTAGACAGCTAACGCCGAAAAAATTCGAGTTCGAGTTTTACTCGGGTGAGTTTTAGTTCTTATGATTTATTTACATTATTTATTCATAAACTGCACCGGTATCGTGGGGGGGACCTGACATGAGGATATGCAAAATGTTTTGGTTGTGAGTGGCTTCGCGTTTATTTTAAACAATCGAATATTGTTTACATTGTTTAACTGACTGTTTGTGTTGATAATTGTAGTAAATAACACAAAACGAATTTGTTTTCCAGTGTTTGCCATGCTTAGGAAACCTGTGTAATCGTCACGAACTTACACAATATTTGTTAACCCAAATAAATTACAATCACCGTAATATACATCGCTAAGGTGTTGTCTACTATAAGACCCAACTTTGCGACAATATTAGGTTTGATACCATGTAGAACCTTCTTCTACTCCGTAGTAATGCCCAAAACCAAAACTGAAAACCAATCGACGATTTGTTTAACAGTAGTAAAGTATTTATGTCATTCTAACAACATTTGACTATTCCTAACACTGGATTGAATATGTGCGTGTTGAAAAAAACATTTAACTTAAAAACCTCAACAAAAATGATCTTCAATTTAATGTTAAAATTATTGTAAAGTGGTCAAGACTTGATCATGGGTTCAAGGTTTTTTGTACTTGCAAAAGTTCTTTATCTTCAAGACTAAATTAAGTCAGCAGCACCAGTTAGCTAAGACCAATTGGTCTTTCTGTATATCAAATGTTAATATTTTTTCTGACAACTTATTATTACCTTTAGAGAAAAATCTGTTTCATAAGACACAATGTATTTTTCATCTCCATTGGAACTAATATGACAATACGCAAATACTCACAAAAGTGAACCTTCATATACACGTATTTAAATATCACACTGGCTTTGTTAATGTCGTGTGGTGCTTTTGCTGTAAAAAATATCCCCGTACATTTAATCAGTGGTGTTATCAATAACGACCTTTGAATTCCGTTAAGCACGATACATATATCTGTGATGAAATTGAGTTTCCCTCAGCCCGGGGCTACACGGTGTGAACAGTAATATGCATTTCAAATACTGCCCACGAACAAGTTCAATCAAACAGAGCCTTCAATACTATTGTCGTGTTAGTGTGAGGTAAGTGCACTCTAGAACCTGGTTTAAACCCCCAGTTGCAATTTGTTACTGACTGTTCCAAAGCGGTATCCCCAAAGGTTCTCTTTTTCGTTAATTGTTTGTGGCGTCCTATTTGAATTGACATACTTATAAAAAAATTATATCAAACATGCTCTCTCTCTCTCTCTCTCTCTCTCTCTCTCTCTCTCTCTCTCTCTCTCTCTCTCTCTCTCTCTCTCTCTATAGCGTTCAGTGGTGTAAATACAAGTCAAGTAAATTTTATTTATATAATCGGGTTTCTTAACAAATAACAAACGCTCTATAATTGAGCTTTTAACGCCGACATTAATATGTTGAACTTAAACTCGAAGATTTTGTTCTTATAAAACCTGATCTCTTTTGCAGACAACATAGAATCTTTATCATTATATAAAACCACAAGGATGCAGATTTGTACAGCTGTTTCCAAAGTCACAAATCTAATCGCCTATTACTCAAATTTAAATTACATTAAGTATTTGCTTTGATGAGGAAATAACTTAAGTTGTTAATTTGGTTGAATATTATTTGCATCTTTGATCATATTTTTAAAGTATCACATCCAAAAGATTTTCATTTGATGACTTACCTGTGATCACAAATGGACTATCAGTTAAGATTTGAAAGTCCATTTTTCTGTGATTATTTAACTATCTAAAATCATTATCAAAAGGCTTAATAGTAGAACCAGATGCGAGTTCGTTCAAATACTGTTTTATTTCTAGAAGTGTCATTAAAGCGATATGTGATTAGGATTTCAATGACATTTCAGGGTTTATTTTTTATAAGTAACATAAGATCGAAATCTTAATTATTAAATCATAAATATCTATTTCTCTATTAGACATAAAAATTTTAGTATTTGGTGTCAGCGGGAAACGTTAAAAAAAGAAAGCTAATACAGATAAATTACCGTAATATTCAAATAAGCGGAATACGAACAGAAGTTGACTCAAGAGTAATTTCCCTTTTGTACCTCGTTGGCAATACTGTGCACAAAAGCAGAGCCGCGACTTTTGAATATATTAATTCTGTTTTTAAAAAATGTTATGTACGGAAACGGTTGTAAATCTTAAAAGCCGTTTATTAACTAGTTGTTTTAAGTTAACTTATACAACGGAAAGTTCGCATAAGTCAAGTTTACCGCGACATAGTCAAATGAGCGGAAATATTGGAAACTTTCTTATATACTCTATTCCAAGAGATAAGATCATAGATAGTATTACTATAGTATTACTATAAAATTAAATTGATATAATGTCCATTTGATATAAAATATTTACGCATTCAAAAAAGAAGTTAATGAAAAATCATCGAAAACGCAGTGCACACTTTCTTTTGGAGGAGTGTATACTCCTGATTGTTTTCAGCAAAAAGTGCTACGAACTTGCTTTTTAAGTCACTTCTGCTGAAACGAAATGTTTTGCTTCAATTGTCCGTTCAGACCATAAATAACCACCTCGGCGTCTGTTCGAGTTCATTGCATGAAATCCGGCCCATCGTGTTTCTTATCAGACAGAATCATCCAGAATTTGATCTAAGATCAATTTAGACTTTTCCAATGATGCACTGGGTTCATTATATAGACAAAATAACGGAGATTGTCTCTCTGTGCCAGACACATATCAGTTTATGCATTGAAATCGCCACTAATAAGAGAGTTTTCTTATAAAATAATCCAAATTGAAACGGCTGAGCACCATCATAAATATGAATAAAATGTGTATTTTCTTATTTTCAAAGAAGCAATTTTTAAAACAATACAAATTGTACTTAAGTCATCGTCTTTGTTTCCTTGGTTATTTTGCTTACTGGGTTGGTACAACGAAATGCTTTTTTTTTAAACGACAGTTTTTGTTTAAATGTATCCACATATTTCGAACTGTGCATGTTCTACATGCATGTTCTAATGAAGGTAAATGTCATAATAATTGTAAAGTAATAAAACAAGTAAATTATTGTTGGCTTAGTTTTACAAAAATGTAGGACACTTAGTAGACATATTTGTCCGCCCAAGGGTAGTCATAATGCCTCAATTCAAAAGGCTAATACGACCTCCCGAGCCCCCCCCCCCCCTATACTCTCTCTCTCTCCCTCTGTCTCTTTGTCTCTGTCTGTGTGTGTGTGTCCGTCCATCCATCCATTCATTCATCCATTCATCCATCCAAATTTTTATAGTTTTATAGTCTATTTTGTTATTATGTTATCACGGGTAGTTATTTTTTTTTCAAGATGATAGGATTTTCACAGATTTTCACAAAAATTACAGTCTTTTCATGAGTTATCACTGCTGTTTAACATCGTTCACAGGAATAGCCCCTCAAAACACCGAAAATAAATATCGTCGGCGTCAAGTTCAACAAGGTAATGTTTCATGTTTCAACTTATTTCTACATTATATTCTATTAATTTTCCCAAAATAAACAATTTTGTCAAGATTAATATATCTGGTTTCGAGCAGTTATTTTTTTTCTGTGCTTTAGGAACTTTTTTTCTTAAAGTGGCGATAAATTGTAGTCTAGATGTTGGCATTTGCGTATAATGTTGATACATTCCACTAAATTAAGCCAAAATACATTTGCTGAATCAAAATCCGTCTGGATTGATAAAATATAGACTTTTCTCAACTTGTTTCAGTGCGGTCATTCACCAATTCTAGCTACATTTAATAAAATCTGCGAAAAACGGTCATAACGTGTGCACAGTGTCTAGCAACAGAACAAAATCAAGTGAAATCATATTGTCGTCGCTTCGTCCCTCCGTCCTTCCTTCCATCCGTCATGTTTATTTGGCAGATAGATAAGTCAAAGACTATAAGAGATATATAAAGAAAAATTGCAGCGTGTATGTGCCATAACTTTGCAGATCTATTTGTTTTCAGTTATTGTTTTCAATTGACATAGTTAAATCAAAATAATGCATTGAAAAATTTGCATATCACATGTTTTTGGAGCATCCGCCTGTTTTACCCGGCTTGTGTTTAAACCTACGTGTTCTGTCGTTTCAGTAGAATGCATGGCTTACCTTTTGTGTAATGTTGTTTGATCTAAAAACTAACATTTATTCAGGTCTTATATATTTATCTTAAAAAAAAAGACTTTAAATAGTTGTGTCAATTTAGAGCGAAATTCCAGTACCGAATGAGATTCAAATAACTTTATAGAATGTAAGATTCGATTCAAACTTGGTAGTTAGGAAATTAGTAGATATAGGTTAATTAAGTATTACTGTTTTAAATGCGTCGTTTGTTAAGAATTTTTTTTATATTTGGGACGATAATCGAACCCGGATTCGAACCCGTTCCGGTCTTCAAATATCATGAAATTGTATTCAATATAGCTCCATTTGATGAAAACTGACAGAGATGTAACTATTATATGCCCATTTAAAAGTTCCAATTGTGATCTGCTAAATAGCTAAAGTATATGGCTGATTCTAAATTACGTTTAATATGAATTTTATAATTTTTATAATTACTTCCTTATACATTCAGTGTAAGAACAAGTTTGCTGGTTAAATAATGTTTAATCTCAATTTTCATTTCATAATTTGATGGAGCGTTTTAAAAACCCTTGATGATCAAACATTTTACATTCTACATTTATTTCGCTTGACTGTTTTGTTTCGCCTTGCCCTTTTTCGTTTTAGGCATTTGATGGAGCATTTTTCACAAACCGCGTTTAAGCTTTTCAGGGCTAAAAATATTTTTGCGAGGACTGCCTCGGCCCGCGTCCAAAGACTTTTCAAGGCTTACTTACTTGTATTTATAGCGCATAGTGCATTTAGTTCATTCGAAAACTGTCCAACAACGAGTTTGAAATGAGCCAAACACAAGCTCCGACCAGCATGTTTGTTTGAGACCTTACTGTGTGCCACTGATTTTGCGCATCAAGTGGGAAACGGCCTTACGATATGCTTTTAGATACATAAAAGGGCAAAAAATAGACATACCACGGGAAGCCTGTCTCCAAATTGATTTTGATGCAAATAAAAGAAAAATAGTCTTTTTAAAAAGTTTCCTGTACGGCAATTTAGCCTTTAGCCTTATCCTTTTCTTTCCGGTTTAAACTTTGCCAATATGAAAAATAATTGCTTCAGCATTTCAACAGCATGAATGAGAACTTTTGTTTAAACAAAACGCCCTCCACTTAACCGTTTTCAAAATAAACAATCGTATCAAACGTGATCGATCAAGCAACCTTAATTTACCTCTTAAAAGAGGGTTTAAAGGATTTTACAATGTGGAAGAACTCTACCTTAACCGCAAACAACGCAAGTTGAGGTTTTCAAGAAACAAGGTCGAAACACAGGATTACTAATTTAAATTTAAATTTAGACTAAAGTTAATTTAAATTATCGGTATTTTCCAATGTTTGTACACAAGATGAGACTAGAAATATTTAACCTAAAAAACTGTGTTTTAAGTTGTTTAGTTGTTTTTAATTTAAATTAATTTCTCGTCTTTCCGCAAACACTGTTAATTAAAGAACGGAACATTTATTTGAGGTTATGTTAAGAACAAGTCCATAAAAGCTGTTGATTGAAGACTATTTATGGCTTTTGAGATTCATACATCGTCTTAAATAGAGACACTTTTATGTCTCATAATATTAAAATATGTTTGTTAACCAGACAAACGTGTTTGAACAAAAGATCCGATTCTCTAATTTAAGTTTCTTAACAAATAAGGTCTTCCGCACTTTAAAATACCATGAAACAATTTACTGTTAAATCATTTTATTTCGCGTGCGTTAATTCTTTTGGTACGACAAGAGCGCGAAAATCAACCCCAACAAATTAAACCACTTAACAGTGTTTCTTTATAGGAAAATACAGTTGTGCAAATTAAAGCCCCGCAAATTTGTTATTTACGGATTTTGCGCGAAAAATTGTCCTCGCGGATTTAAAAGATACTACAGTAATATTCGTTGGATTCTTATTTTCGTAGATTTCTTGGGCGGATTGCTTCAAGAATTTAAAACCACAACGAAATAAAGAAATGTGCAGTGTGGCGGCCGTAAAAAGTCCCCCCGTACATGATGTCAGTACTGTTATCAATAACATAATCCGTCACCGATGTCGTGCAGTGATGATAACATATATGTCAGGGCTATTCGATCAACCTTTTTGGGTGTTTTCCCGGTTAGCTCGAATGGTTGCGTTGTCGGAATTGCAGGACAAGGCGCTGTGGCCGTGACGGTACGGGTTTGCTCCCAGCTAGGGTCAATATCATTTATAAAACTTTGTTAAGAAAATTGAGATCCACAAATTTAAAAACCCACAAAGTGGTTCCTAACGTGGAAAACCACGAAATTTTCTGACCACAAATAAAAGTGCTTCCAAACTACATAATGTTTAGCTTTTATTAAAAATGTTAAGATGTTACACAAAAATAATAGTTCAAATTTATTATAGAATTTTTCCTGAAATTCGCTTTGCAGCCTCAAGCCATTTTAAAATAACTTTTTTGTAAAATGAGTGTGGGTCACATTATAACAAGCTTCATAATATCTTCATAAAATCTAGCCTCCCACGGAGAAATAACAAACAGAATTAACATAAAAAAACCTTTAGTGTTAACATACATGTATTTTAAATATATTGCTTGTAAACAAAGTAATCAAATGCAAAATATGCTGTTTAAACAGCAATATATGACAATTGCCAGCCAGAAAAACAACATCCTCGATTATTTAAAGAGTTCGAAATATAGCAAGCATTGATATGAAAGCATATTTTGAATTGGGCAACAATTTAACTAGGAAGTGAGTCAACCCACCCCCACCCACCTACTTCTTTTTGAATGAGGGTGCGTGCCTAATCCCCCATCCTCAGAGATGTTCTTGTTGGACTGAGAAAAAAACACACCATTTTCGGCAGGGCGTTCTCGCTTCTTTCTTTGTCTCATTATGTTAAGTACATAAACATGTTAATTTTCACATATTGCATTGTCTTGCATAAAAAATCGCACGACAAGAAAATTAGATACAAAGAAAGAATAAACAGATTAACATTTTGGTCTAAGAAAAACCGATTGCTTTAAAATATTAAAGTAGGTGAAAATGTGAACATAATGCGTTTAAGGTGTAAAATTAATGAAAAATTGATGAACAGACAATTCAAAAGTGGAAGGGTGTGGTGGTGGTGGTGTTTGTTGTTTAGGCTTATTATTTATAAATATATCATTCCTAATTGTAAATAGTACCTTGGGAGCATAGGATGGCTAGTATGGCCAGAAAGGAATATGTTTATTAAACAACTTGCTTTTACTCACACAATGATAAATGAACAGAGACAGAGTGGATTGGACATTGGGGTTTTTTGTGAAAGAACACAAGACACAACAGAATAAACATGTTAACACATCTGGACTAAAGAAAAGCGCATTGGCAGGAATGCACCCAAAATTGCGACCCGGCCAAACATGTGTGAGCTACTTTCGTCATTTACAAGTATATTAAAAGGAAAATTCCATACAAGCTGTTACTTTGCAGACGATTTATATTCTTCAAGCCATTTATCATTTTTAAATAGAGACAGATTTTAAGCCAGATGAACCAATTTGAACCGCTCTAATTATGAGTTTCATAAGAAAAAAACATCAGGTCTTTAGGAAACTAAAAACGTGAAATTTTAATTATAATGTACTATTCAATGTTGTTCAGGAAATATTTATGTACTTCATTTTTTTTAAAATAAAATAGTATAACCTAGTTTTACGTAATACAAAAACAATTTGTTTAATTTTTTGTTTCAGCTTTATGAGGGCTGTGAAAATCACTAAGCTAGTACATGTAGTACTCGTATATTTAAAATTTGCCAGAAAATGCATACATTTTTAATTTTCGAAGCACAAATGACATTGCAAGTTTTAATTGTGATTATTAAGTTGCCTTTCTGTTGTAATCTTTCAGAAAAGCAAGAATTATAGAAAATAAATGGAATTTTTTTTCTGTGCCGTACATGAAATTTTAGAGTTAAAGCTACTTTGAATCTTTGTAAATCTGCTATTTTTCCATACACAATTTTAGCCTTCTTCATCCCCACTGGTGTTTGTGAATGACTAACATTACTTGGTTAAAGTTAAAAAAAATCCGACCAATTCAAACTTCAAACTCTTGTTCGAATGGGTAAAACATACAAGTATATCGCATATATGACCACTTATGTGTTTTTCAATAAATTAAAATTCCTTTGTTAACCATTTACACCGTTCTTTTGTTAACTCTTTACTCTATAAAAATTATACGGGTTTTATCACATCCGTGCGGTTAGATCTTGATCTACCCTGGTCGCCTCTTGGTCACATAAACACTAATGAATCCAAAGCGAACAATGTAGATCCCGATCAGTCGGCACTGATAATCAATGTGATAACAGCCATATCCAGATGAAGTCATGAAATACCAGTTATCATGACACTAACACGAGGTTACTGTTACTGATACATGTCCTTATTATCTCGATCGTAGATAAATCCCAAACTTAGATAAACTAATATTAACTGTAACTATATGGTTACATTTAGCATGTGATTTACTGATTTTTCTGAATAGTTTTGGTTATTAACAAATTACAGAATGCGGTTTTTGGATCTTTCTCCACGAGTTTAGGTCTTCCAAAAAAGGTGAGCATTGGTAAACGACATTTTTGTAGGAAAATATATAAATCAAAATAATTGTTCTGATAATTTTGATGACGATGATTGAGATGTTGCTGTTTTAATGCTGATGATTTTATTGCTGCTGATGATAAACCTATGATGAAAATGATGGTGACGATGATGATGATGATGATGATGATGATGATAATGATGATGACGACGATTACGACGATGACGACATCGCGCCGCCGACGACGACGAAAAGGATGCTGATGATGCGGATTCTGATGGTACTGCTGCTTCTGCTGCTGCTGCTGCTGCTACTACTGATGTTGCTGCTGCTGCTGATGATGATGATGATGATCTGAAAATCAATAGATGATGGCATTTATAATACCGATGATGATATAAGTTGAAATTGACAACTTCTACAAGTACGTATTATGATGCTAAGGTTGTTGTATTCGCATAAAAAATAACCTTTTAAGTACCTCTTAAGTGGTGATTATACGTATACATGTTGTTTGTATAAGCCAGGAAGTAAATGGAATGAAAATTAAATAATGTTTAGTGATTAGATACCAGTGTGCTGTATCAGGATAATATGATTTAAATAGTGCTCCGTACACAAATGTAAGTATCGGGATGAACAGCTATTGTTTTTTTTTGCTTGTTTTGTGGCGTTATACAGTGGTTTTATTAACAATCCGCTCATTACTAACGTCCAGTTATTTCCAGTTATAAGAAATAGACAGTGCCCAAGTTCATACAACTGAGATTGGAGACCAGTCTCCAATCACAAATATCTGATTGGATGAAATGGAGACTTGTCTATAATGACCATGGAGACTTGTATTTCAGTCAATCGGATGCTTGAAATTTGAGACAGTTTTCCCGTTTTAGTTTTATAATCTGTGATCCAGATCTGTTTTAACCCAGAGACCATTGTCTTATGAACCACAATGATTTAAGATTATCGGCAAGTTAATAAAAAACTTAATTACCGTATACATGTATATTAAATCGTTTCAAAAGAACTGACCTTTTTCATAAGATTGCTGATGCCATTAGCGTATGGTTATACGAAATTTAATGCTTATAACTGTTTTAACACAACGATATATTAACTGAAGTAGAAATATTTATTATTTCAGAGGCAGACATGTCTTTTATAGACAGCAGAAGAAGTTCTTTAAACTCCTACAGCTCGTCAAGACACGGGTCCATAATCACCTATGACGACAATTTCGACTATGACGCCATGAGCATACCCCAATCCGTAAAAGATAGGAGAGCATCTGTATTCAACGATATCAACAATAAGGAACCTTCCTATCCGGACTTAGTCGGAACTAATGAATACGATCACGTTTATCTGATCTCTACAGAGAACAACATTTCACCCCGGAAGTGGTTGGTCGTACCTTATTGCTTCCTGTATATGGCGTCTTACGTCATGTCATCATCCGTGTTTGTTCAGTATATCTACCAAAGGGTGCGAGACGATATGTTCCCCAATATTGAAAAGTTTAATAAAACTGGAGTTTGCGATGCTAACAAGAGTGATCCTGATTATCAGAATCAGCAATCAGTTCAAGCCACAGCCTCAAACTGGAACATGTATTACAGTTTAGCGGGAGGAGTTCCGGCCATGTTTGCTAGTGTTATTTTTGGATCATCTTCGGATAAATTCGGGCGGAAGTTCTTGTTTTTGTTACCTTGTATAGGTGCTATTGCACGCATGACCGTCTGTTCTGTAGGAATATATTTAAATTTCGAATTATATTATTTTCTAATCGGTTTCTTTGTAGAAGGACTGACCGGTTACATAGCAACAATGCTCCTCGTCTCATTTACCTATATAGCTGATATTACCCCTCCTAAGGGGAAACAGAGGTCCTTTGGCATTACCATGATAGAACTGATTAACGGGATAGCAGGAACTGCCACCAATTTTGCCACGGGGTATTTCATACAAGACACCGGTTTCTTTTACCCTATGCTAAGTTCCGGTATCCTTGTAGCGCTGTGTACGTTCTTAGTTATCTTTATACAAGAAACTTTTCCAAAAGAAAAGAGAAATATGAGTGACAACACCTGTGATAAGTTAAAAACTACATATGACTTATTTTTTGGAGAATCTAACCGTGGTCGGCGATGGATGTATAATATCCTAATGATAGTGTTTCTCTTAACAATGTTTGCTTCATTCGGTCGGCAAAGTGTGGAGCCTATATACCAGCTAGACGCTCCGTTCTGTTGGAGCCCAGAAAAGTTGGGATATTTTGGTGCGCTGAAGAATCTTATACAACAGATGCTGGGTATGGGGCTGATCAAGTTGCTGCACCTGGTGATGTCCGATGAAGCAATAGCAATGATTGGTTGTCTGTCGTTTGGTGGAGGGTTTGTCCTGGAGGGTCTGGCTCAAACTGATTTATTCATGTATATAGGTATTGAATAACTTGCTCCATTTTCGGTGTTTTATTAGTACAAATATTATTTTTAAAGAATATAGTTATATGTATTTCTTACGTTGGTAGATATACTTGTTTTCAGTTTACGTGGATGATACTTTTTTTGCAAACGGCCTCATAAACAATTATCAATAATTCTAGTGTCTGTAGCTTTTCAAAAGACTTCCTTTTCAAATGCATGTTCTTTGGTATCATTTACTTTCGTTCGGATAATAGTTTGCACAACAGACATAAATAAAAATTTTCACACGGGTATATATTCTTTGTTATATTCTCATAAAGTAACTATTTAATTGTTTGATTTCGCTCACTTTCCTTAGCGCAAAATACGCGAAAATTAACTTCCCACGTAAAATAATGATACATCGACATGTTAATTCGCCTGTTGAGATTATTTATCAGTTTCAAGTCCATTATTCATTTATTATCTACAGTTCCAGTCATCGGAGTATGCGGGTTACTGACAATACCCATCTGTAGATCTTTATTGTCCAAGTTGACCAGATCTGACCAACAAGGTGAGTAGTGAGCAACTAAAGTAAATAAAGTATTGTTAAATATTGCTCCTTTCATGTTTAATTAAGGACTGAATAGATATTTTACTGAATTCATCATGTTTCAATTTGGGATAGAACCCTAGAACCTGGTTTGACCCCCACGGCAATTTGTTTTGCCACTGACCGTTCCAAGGCGGTAACCCCAAGGATTATCTTTTTCGTTAATTGTTTGTGGCTTCTTATTTGAATTGACATACTTATAACAAACATGCTCTCTTTTCCTCTATTCTTTTTCGCTGCGTGGGGAGGCTGTGTTTTGTGAGTGTGGCGATTCCTGATATGCATATTTCACTTTTTTTTTGGGGGGGGGGGGGGGGGGAACATATTAATAGATGCAAACCCGAGCATGGCAAATGACCATTTGTTAAGAACACTGAGGTGCCACATTCTTAAGTAGCCGTAGGATATCATCAACGAGAATTCCTACAGATGGTTCTCGTTTTCCATTTCTAAAGGGTTTCTTTCAATGTCATCATTATTTTCTTGATTATGATATGTTTTTCCTACTGGAATCCGCTGGCCATGAAACAGAATATGAAGAAACCGCTATAGAGGTTCTATGATCAGCAACGTTTAAAATGATTCTAGAGGTAAATGTTGAGCATGTTGTATTTCTTCATTATAATGATAACTGACGGGTGTTGACTTTATAATGTTGTTATACCACGAAATGCATAATAAGCATTGTCGTCTGCTCAACTTTGTGACGTCATTTCAAATAATAACACATGTTTTCCGATGATACATGTACATGTATCTTTTCCAGTGACTCCACACAAGTTATTTCGTATTATATGTATTTCCTACATCATACAACCTCTCGGGCATCAGAGGGAGGGTCCTAGACATTATGTCATGTGTGTACTCTCTCGCTCACTAGACATTATGCGAAGTACAATGTCACCAACACCGAATTATTTTATTTTATATTTATAAATATTGTTTCCCGTTCAGGTGCGATTTTCTCAGCAATAGCTACGATGGAAACAGCAGTAAACATTGGCGGGTCTGTGGCGGCAAACGAGATCTATTCCAACACCCTCAACTTCAACAAGGGATTCGTATTTTTTGTCTTCTCAGGATGCAGCCTCATTTCCTTAATACTCCTTGGGTATGTTTAAACATTATTTTATTTCGTTACAGTTCTGAGTACTATAAACTCATTTATTTTTGCGGGGGAAAAGTTTCGCGCCAAAACCACAATATTTATATTCGCGGTAAATGTGCGAATTTAAACCCCGGCGAAATGACACCATCTTAATAATATATGTTCATAGACAAATTTAACATTTTGGTTGATTTTTTTAACTTCCGTTATTTCAGAATTTACCGCTTTGGATCAAAGAGGACATTCCCTATACCTCTTGATGTTCGCAGCTAGTTCCTGCCAAGAACAGTCTAGGCCTGATGCCTGTCGCATACGATAGCAACACCATCTTTCAGACTTGAAGAGTCATGATGCAATTAATAAGACGATTTTGTCACGAATGTGCTTGCTTTCGTGATGCACGTACATTTTTCCTTTAAACCTCCCGAGATTACAGAACGCTTTACGTCATTGACACACTATTGACATAGAATTGACCAATATATTAAAAGAAAAATCTTAATAATACTCTATCATGATTTAAGTTAGGAAGTGAAAGTTGCACAAACACACGTGTTGTAATTATTTTTGGATATTTTTTCAGTAGCATATATTATTGTTTTACATGTATTTAAACTGCTTTTACAGCCGTTTTGTCAGGGTTTGAAAACTGTGCTTATGATCCCAAGATCATAAAACAAAGATAGGAGACCGGTCTCAAATCTCAAGCATCTGATTGGCTTAAATGGCGACCACTCGCCATTTCAGCCAATCAGATACTTGAGAGTTGAGACTGGTTTCCAGATTTATTGAAATTGTAAAGTTATTACTTAATTTCCTTTTGGAAGAATTTTATTTATTTATTGGAGGTTAATTTATCTACTAGTACTATAAGAGAAAGAAAATGTTGTGATGATAGTACCCATCTCTATGGACGACCTTGACAGCTAGACGTACAGCTTACAACACGAATATTTGGGCGGGAAGTGTACTGGTTTGCGGCGGTGGGTGATATAGAGGGGGCATCCCTCTAAACTTACTTAGAGGAAAACTTAGGTTTTTACATACTTTTCAAGACGGTATAAGGTAGTGGGAATATATTAATGCTACTTAGTATTGGATATATATTGTTAGTCTTATTGTATTGTGACCAGAGATCCGGTCGCGCATGCGCAGTAATAGTAATTCGACAGTCGTGGACTTCGCGATTAAGAACTAAATAAACAACTTTATTGCAGGAATCGAAGACTTTGCATTGTTAAACTTTATAATTTAAAAGAAGATGCATATAGATTTCTGTTGAACAATTTTATCATTACGAGGAATGAAACAAAAATGAATTTGCATGCCCCCTAAAGTGGAATACAGTAAAGTAGGTCAGCTGACTTGCAGCGAGTTGTAAAAAAAAAGAGTGAACATTGTTAGCGACTGCTGACCTTGTTGCGATCTATCAAAAGTTAGGTTTTTAATATTCGATCGGCATTTATTACTGCTGAGAAAAACACAGTTGTCCATGTTAGTGACATGCTATCTTTTCGTTCCATTGATTCGTTGTGTTAAATTGTTATCTTTGGAAAAGTGTGAAATGTATACCGGATGTTTACACAACTTGAAACAACTAATATACTCGGTGGGTAAAATGTGGATTTAAGAAGCTATTGAATGAATGACTGATACATGTATTCAGTTTGGAAGGATTGATTAAGTGAACATCTTATTGTAGAACAAGATTATATTGAAGCATGGAAATAAAGCATGGCTAATCAAGAATCACTGCTGAAAATACACTCAGATCCAGAAAAGTGTTGAAAAAGAGCTGTTTTTTACGTTTGTATATGAACAGTGTCGCTGTACATATAGGAACATATAAGATAGCAAGTGCATCTTTGTTGTCTGGCCTACAAATTATGACGAAGAAGCAACCTCTTCTGCAAGTGAAGTCACAGCTATTTGAAGCTTACCATTAGACATATATTAGTCCATATTGGTCAACACATACGACGCTGTCCGGTCTTCTTGCGCACCTAATCATTATCGGCTTTATTTTTACCGATCAATAATGGACAAATGTGTCATTACTGTTTGTCTGTTTTCAAAAACCTTTCATGCATGTAATGACAAAAAATGTTTTTGTCATGACTCCCTAACTATTGGGAATTTATTAATGTTTACCCTGACCACCATGTTTTACCCAAGCATTTAAATGTCCGGTCATCTTGCGCACCTGAGAGAAATGACGTCACAGCAGTGAAATATTTTAAAAGATTAAGTGTCTCTGACGAACCATGAAATTTCCTGTTGTTTTATATTTAGTTTTCTATTTATATGACACGAGAAAAAAGGCACTTTACGCTTCTGCAGGAAAAAAAAATGATGCGCGGATTATGCCCTTGAACTTTGTTGACAGAATGGCGGGAACTGACGGAAATGTGGTCTGAATTCGCTAACGTTTGCAAATAAAATGGAATTGTACGTTAAAATGGTATAAATTTGTTTCAAAATGTGTTTAATTGTTTATGTCTATAACGGGACACACATTTCTGAACTAGATGATGGAATAAGAATTATTTGCTAAAAATATCGGAAAATAGGTCAGTGGGCGTGGTCATGAGTAATTTATTACAATGATGTAAATATCTTGGACAGGTATTTATTTTCAACATATTTACCTTTAAGATGTTCTAATTTATGTCCAAAAATAATCGTTTGTTGAGATATTTTCACAACTTGACCGTAAAAACACTTCCGGGGATGTCAGTATACCACTGCGCAAGATGACCGGACGCGCAAGATTACCGGACACGACTTGTATGAAGTGAGACTGGCTCATATTCAGAATCCAAAGGTAGGAAGATTTTTTCATTGTTGGCTAATTTGGTAAAGAAATGGTCACTTACATTTATTTCACATAGAAATTCTATAACTCACTGGAATAAATAGTGGCCTACATCACATACATTGATAGTATAAGTTTGTTATGTATTTAAGGATTCTGCATTTAAAATTGTTATGACCCCACAAAGTGGGAGGCATACTGGTAGAGTTGCATGCCCCCGTAATGGTGTATGTCCCCAAATCTTGTGGCATCAACTCCTCCTTAACAATAAGGCGGATTTCTTTCAAACTTGCACAGATGATCAAGCAGGATCATGTGTAGATGATAGTAAAGAAAGGATTTTTTCCTATGACCATTTTTACTAGAGTTATAACCCTTTGTTATTAAAAATTATGTTGCCGCAGTGGGGGCATCAGTGTCCAAGGACATAAAACAATCTTGAATACATCAAGAAATAAAATTAATTCCTGATGTATTCACAAATGTTTTATGATGCATTTTACCCAAGAAGTATTTGTCTTAATAAATGTAATATATTTTGTGTTTTGTGATAAGATGTGTTTTGTTTTTTTTTCGAACAACTTCAACAAGTGGCTTTGAAACTCAGTAGTGCATGTAACTTTATACCCGGTAGTAACTTTTGTAGTATGGTCCCAAAACATCTTTCATAATACATGTATGTGTAATGTTATTGAAAGTTTTGATATGTATTTGTACGAGTTTTTGTGTGGACTGATCTATAGCAAGCGGAATTAATCCATAGTTATTGACCCATCTATGGTTATTGGTGATACCTGATGATAACAATAGTTTTAATCAATGACTATGGTAATCGGACCAATAACTATGGATATTGGCGAAAACTATAGTTACCTGCCGAAAACCATAGTTTTCAGCCTTAACCATGGTAAACGGGCAATATCTAGGGTTTTCACCAATAACCATATCAGAATTATTGTGCAATAGATATGAATGAAATCTATGATAATTGACCAAGAACTTGGGCTTTCACCAATAACTATGGTTACTGGCTGGTAACCCTATTTATCATCAATAACTATGGTTATCTGACCAATATCCATAAGTATTGGTGGATAACAATAGATATTTGATTATTTGGGCAAACGGCGTGTCAAACAGTAACAATGGCAAGACAACAGCCAAGGGTTTATATCTATAGTTTTGTGCCAATTGCACAATAGATCAGTTATGCATAGTTATTATTGAAATCCCTAGATATTTAAGAAATAATCAATAGATCTAGCTTCCGGTGAATTATCGCAGGATAATTCACAGGGCGGAGTTTAGATGCGTAAGGATATATCACGAGGGGCGTAGATTTTTCACTTCTAACACGACACATCTGACTGAATAAGCGAAATAATCATAACTCAATTTTGGCGGGTCGTAATAAATGGAAATTGGTTTTAAGGTCGGCAGTTAGTGTTTACTCCCTAAACATCTCCATAATTCAAACACTGATAAGAATGCAAAGATTAAATGACAAACTTGAATACATATCCATCCAACCGCTCATCCAGCACTCTCTAGTCGTCGTTCGAACCGTTTTTGTCATTCCAACGGTTTAATACTGCACCAGAAAATAACATGTAAACAACGGAAATGACGTGTCGTCGTTTAAATGGCGCGTTAACATCACCTTCATGTTGCCGCAAAATAGCGGAAAATAATTATGGTATTTCATCTAAATATATATATATAATAAACATTACCGTGGTATTCTATAACTGTGGTATCATCATATTATGCCCGGGTAAAAAATTCGCGTATTTTTTGCTTTTTTAAATGCGCGAAATTAAATCTGAAATTAAGTCATATATTGTTTTCTGAATTAGGTGGGGTCAAAAGTTGAAAAAATTCAAATATGCTTGCCTCAAAAAGCAAGAATCTGAATTAATTGAAATCACTGTAACCACAGTTAACGCCGAGAACAATGGTTTTTGGTCGGTAACTATAGTTTACATCGATATCCACAGTTATTGACAATTACTATGGTTATCGGCCGATATCTAGGATATTCACCAATAACTATGGTTTTAAGACAGTAACCCTGGTTATTGTCAATAGCTATGGTTATCGGATCAATATCTATAGTTATGGGTTTCTGACCATGGATATCGGATCAATTGTGCAGACCGCTTGCCATAGTGACGATGATGTCAGTGATTTCTGAGTCTCTTAAAATGATGCAACATTAAAGAATGCAGGATGTACTCATCATTGTAGTGTTTTTATAATGCATTTGTTCACCTCACCAGTATTTAGATTTCTGTCATGTTATGGAAATATTACAAACTCAATCAGATTTTAGCTGCATTTCAGTTATTATTTTTAACAGAGTTGAAATAAGCAAGGTTGTGATTTAAGGTATCGCAAGCACTGCAAATGGCGAAAACAGGCTAAAATTTCAAAAAATGGCTTTTGGGGGAAATACTTATTGCCACCTAGATTTTAGTCAAGAAATGTATTTAGCTATGGATGTAGTAAATGTTTTCAAGCTCAGTTAAGTCTAATTCATTTTCTAATTACCAAGCACATACTAAAACAAAAGAAAAACCTTTGCATGAGAACTCTGAAATTCATGAACAATATACCAAAACAACTCATACCTGAAATAAGTATATGCTGATCTACAATGTTCAGTGCCAATTCATCAAAATAGTGTTAGGTTTTTCGAAAAATTCAAGGAAATCTTACTTCCAGGTTCAAAGTGAAAGTAGAAATAAGTATTTTCCCCAAAATTCATTTTTGAATTTTTAGCTAGTTTTCGCCATTTGCAATGTTTGCGACCTCTGAAAATGAATTATGAATCGCGCCGATATCAATAGTTATTGGTCGATAACTATAGATATTGGATTATTTGGGCAAACCGCATGTCAAAGTGAAACAGGTACAAAGGCAAGACAACAACCTAGGATATTGATTTATATCTAGAGTTTTGTGCCAAGTGCACATTAGATCTGATATCCATAATTACTAGTGAAAACCCTAGATAATTATTGTTCGTTAACCACGGTTAACTCCAAGAACTATGGTTTTCAGTCGGTAAGTTTTCGCATATATCCAAGGTAATTGGTCCGACATCTGGTTATCTCTTAATATCTAGGGTTTTCACCAATAACTATAAGGCGGATTTGTTTTAAACTTGCACAGATGATCAAGCAGGATGTGTAGATAATCGTGAAGAAAGGATTTCTTCCTGCGACCATTTTTACCAGAGCTATGGCCTTTTGTTATATTCATTAATTAAATCTTGTGGCGTCAACTCCTCCAAAACTATAAGGCAGATTTCTTGCGAACTTGCATAGATGATGAAGCAGGATGTGTAGATGATCGTAAAGAAAGGATTTTTTCCTGCGACCATTTTTACCAGAGTTATGGCCCTTTGTTAATTTCAGTAATTAAATCTTGTGGCATCAACTCCTCCAAAACTACAAGGCAGATTTCTTGCAAACTTGCACAGATGATGAAGCAGGACGTGTAGATAATCGTGAAGAAAGGATTTCTTCCTGCGACCATTTTTACCAGAGTTATGGCCCTTTGTTATATTCATTAATTAAATCTTGTGGCGTCAACTCCTCCAAAACTATAAGGCAGATTTCTTGCGAACTTTCATAGATGATGAAGCAGGATGTGTAGATGATCGTGAAGAAAGGATTTTTTCCTGCGACCATTTTTACCAGAGTTATGGCCCTTTGTTAATTTCAGTAATTAAATCTTGTGGCATCAACTCCTCCAAAACTATAAGGCAGATTTCTTGCGAACTTGCACAGATGATGAAGCAGGATGTGTAGATGATCGTGAAGAAAGGATTTTTTCCTGCGACCATTTTTACCAGAGTTATGGCCCTTTGTTTTTTTCAGTAATAATATCTTGTGGCATCAACTCCTCATTTACTTTTGGACAGATTTCTTTCTAACTTGCACACATGATCAAGATGGCTGGGTAGATGATCATAAAAAAAATAATTTTTTTCTGCTGCCATTTTTACCACAGTTATGGCCCTTTGTTTATTTCACTTACAAAATTTTGTGGCATCAACTTCACATTTTCTAATTGGCTGATTTCTTTCAAACTTGCACAGATGATTAGACATGATGTGAAGATTGTTGTAAAGGACATTGTCTTGCAACAATTTTCACCACAGTTATGGCCTTTTGTTTATGTTAGTTATTAAATTTTGTGGCACTTACTCCTCATTTACTAATCATGATCACCACATGTTGTTAATACCTGGTACAAAATTTTGTAACAAATGTTATTGCAGCAGTGGGGGCATCAGTGTCCTGTGGACACAGTCTAGTTCACCTCAAGAGTGTTTAGATTTCTGTCAATATTACAAACGCAATCAGATTTTAGCTGCATTTAAGTTATTATTATTAACCAAATTGAAATAAGCAAGGTTATGAAGTAAAATGAATTGAATTATAAGCAGCTGATAACTTCCAGGCGTTCCATTTTTCACATTACCTCCCTTTGAAAATGCAAAATTGATACAAAGGTTAATTGTGTTGCTATTATTCGCTATGAGTACCAACTGCATTGTGGTTTGTGATCGGGATGTGATGCTTGGAGTGTGTTCAATAAATAAAACGCATTCTTTGAATGTAATTCAGCATTTGTTATTTTTATGATTAAATATTTTTCTGGAAATTCACAAAATATAGTGTATTGGATATTTTACATAAATTTATGAAACTTTCTGTGAATAAAGAATTATTTTTAAGTTTATTTAACAGAATGAAACATACTTTCATGTTTTTGTCAAATCATGAGCTATTCAGTATGAAATTCCAGAAAAGAAGTCTTAATTTAAAAAGATTACCCTATCATTTAAAAAAAGGTTCCAAAGTTAAGTTTGCCTGAACTAGAGGAAGCCTGAATGTCTTCAAGACATAATATCACTTTCATCAATTCTGTGGTAAAATAAATTGATACTGTTGACTGTTGTTCTTAAATTATATATTTTGTAAACACTAATTGGAGAAGAAGGGTATGGTAAATGAAACCCATAGTAGTGGTTAAAAATGAAAAAAATCATAGAATATTGAATTGTTCTTCAAAATCAACAAAACATGCATGTATCATACTTTATAGGCAAATAATATGTGGTGAGAACACTATCAAAAAGGAAAAATTATGAAAATTTGTAAGGACAAGTGTGATACAGATAGGCAAGGTTTGAAATTAGAATGCAGGTTGGATTGCTTTCTTTCAAAATATCATTAAAACAAATCAACAAATAGGCTAGACATTGCAATACAATTCTGTGAGAGATTGTTCAGTTGTCTCTGAATAATAGACCGTCTGTAAAACAGTAAGTTACTGTTTTACTTTTTCTTGTTTCTTTTTTATTTTTAAGAATGCAGAAATAAGAATTCATAAACTCTGCAGGTTCATTTGGTTAAGCCATTCTTATTTCACTAACGATTGGTCAAATAATAATTAACATTATAAACAAACGTAAACTTTCTTTTGATTTTTGGACGGATTTGTTTTGTGAATTTCGAAGGTAGTGAACAAAGAAAAAACATTCTCTTTCGAAGTTATTTTAGAGTGTCTAATTCTATTGTTCGATTATATAAAACACTTGATGCCCCAAAACATGTGTCTTTCCATGCTCTTATACATTTCACATGCTCTTATACATTTCACATGCTCTTATACATTTCACATGCTGTTATACATTTCACATGCTGTTATACATTTCACATGCTCTTATACATTTCACATGCTCGTATACATTTCACATGCTCTTATACATTTCACATGCTCTTATACATTTCACATGCTCTTAAACATTTCACATGCTGTTATACATTTCACATGCTCTTATACATTTCACATGCTCTTATACATTTCACATGCTCTTATACATTTCACACATTTCACATGCTCTTATACATTTCACATGCTCTTATACATTTCACATGCTCTTATACATTTCACACATTTCACATGCTCTTATACATTTCACATGCTCTTATACATTTCACATGCTCTTATACAGATCAGAAGCCACTAAATGCCGATAGCCATGCTGTGTTTTCTAATTTTGTCTGGGGACGATACGGAGCAATTAATATCAATACAAACTGTATTCCGATCGGTAGATACTAAATATAAACTTTTAAAATTTTACCCAAAATATAGGAATGAGTTTGAAATGAAACTAAGAGTCTATTTTGAATTTTAAGAGCCTGATTTGTCTGAAACTTTGGTTATGTTCAAATGTGGGCATTTTCTGACTGTTTCACTGTCGGCTTACCCATGATATAGGGTGGCTGGATACAGTGGCTGCTAGCCAAAAAAAGAGTTGGTTAGGACATGGTTTAACTACTGTCACGGAATACATCTTGAATTGCTCTCTTCAAAATACAATTTCTTTTTCAAAATATCTTCAAAAGACCCAAATGTGGATAGACCTTACTATGTAAGACTAAGGGAAATAATTTGGCAGCATTTGACCTGATGCGTGTAGCTACATAGGGTAGGTAGGAGGAAAACGACTATACCCAAATGATTTAATCTCTCCAAGTACATAATGGTACCCCTTGTAGAATAAAAATTATAGATTGACACAGATCTGTGGAGAAAATAAGTAGATGTTAAATAATGTTTTCACACCACAACAAAAGGAGAATGTTAAAGGTATTTGCTGTGATATGATATATTTGTGAAGTTTTGTGTAATCAATTTATTATATTTCAATTTCATAAGAAACCATACTATAAGCTTCTGTATTTTGTTCAAAATGGTTATGCATTTCAGATAAAAATGAGAAATCGAGTCTATTATTGCCAACAAATAGTGGACTGCCTGATGTATGTAAACATAATACCCATCCGTTATCCACTAAGTAAACAATTGGCGGGCAGCTGAAGCAATTATTTTCACAAAACAGCTGCATATTCTCAATGTCTGCAAACACAAAACAGTTGGAATCAAACTTTGGACTAACAAACGCGCCACGCTGTTCAATCTGAACAGGATGGCACTATACCTGTAAACATGCTCCATCTTTTTCACAACAGAGAAAAAAGTACTGTTTCCGCTCATGCAACATTTGGTATTTATGCATATACATTTCATATGAGACAACTCTTGCATTGAGAAATCAAAGCATTGAAAGTGCAGTTTGTTACTATTTTTAGACCAGTTGAGACAGACAAGAGTCAGAAACCTGATAACGCTGGGTCTTCCGACCCAAACAGTCATAGCATTAACCGGGAGGTACAGTTTCCTATACTGTTTTCTATGTACGTTATTGCGTACCAACATTTTTTCTGAAAATAAAAAAATAGTGTGTTTTAGTTCCCTTGCTCCTTGTGTCTAGCCTTATGCAAACCACAACCAACTGTTCTACAGTATATAATGCTATGTATCCTTCAGTGCCCAAGGTTATAAAACTGAGCATGGAAACCAGTCTCAAATCTCAAGCATCTGTTTGGCTGAAATGGCGACCAGTTGCCATTTCAGCCAATTAGATGCTTGAGATTTGAGACTGGTTTCCAATCTCAGCTTTATAACCTTCAGCCCTGAATTTAAAAAGACATATACGCTCACTCGACCCCTAATTGTTAAATTTATATACAACAGAAATCCTTTATATTTATATGTATGGAAACAAAGCCAACTTCCATGCATTTAATGCACAATTATGAGATTTACAAATTGCCTAGGGCTCAATGTCATAAAACTAAGATAACAGACCAGTCTCATATCTCAAGCATCCGATTGGCTGAAATGGCGAGATTGAGATTTAAGACTGGTCTCCAGATTTAGTTTTATTATCCTGGACAAAGGTGAATTAACTCTTACACATCCACAGACTGTATTATCCTGGACAAAGGTGAATTAACTCTTACACATCCACAGACTCTACTCAACAAAAGTGCATCAAATAGCATGCAAACAAACAAAGCAAAACAAGTTAGTAAAACTATCAAACTATCAAACAAAATAGTAATAAGTACTCAATGACCTTACATAGGACCAAAGCTCATGGAGTACTTTTTCCGCCGGACCGCCTTAAGTAACCTATAATTTAATTATACATGTAAATCTTCCAAAGTTTGGGCTTACTGATTATCAGATAAGCAAATAATACACAGAATGAACCAAGTAGATAAATTTTATGGCATGTTAATGAATCATCATTTTCAGTGTAACCTATCAGCTAGTTAGTAAAAATAAAACCCCAAATCCTCAACACTGTTGTCCAAACTGATAAGGTAAATTTAGTTAATTACGCACTTGTCCTTTAAAGTTTGTTTTTTTAATTACCTATTAAATATGTCATTATGCATTTGGCCTTGTATATTTAACGTAACAAAAGTAGAAGAAATGTTTGCCAATTTCGATAACAAACCAAACAACCACTTCAGATATTGATAACGTTATATCTTTAGTCAAACTCGGTTATTACATAACATTTTTTTGGAAAGGATTGGGCAATTGGTTTTACTGGGCGTAAATCATAAGGTAATAAGGTAAGTGTTTGTATTACTTAGGTTATTTAAAAAGAGGGCACAGAAGTTTGTTCGGTTTTTTTCCACACTATTGATAAGTGGGTACATTAGACAAACCCAATATAACACGATGGATATGGAATTCGAAACTATCAGTGAGACAGTTCAAGTGCCGCATGAATTGTGAACAAAACTGATTTGGAATAACGATGTGTTTTACACTAATAATATAAGTAAAATATTTTATAAATTGTGTACTTTTATCTTTGAAATTGTGAGTTTCTTTAACAAAACAACTAACTACTGAATGCTGAACTAAGCGGGGTGTGGTGGGAAAGAAATACTTATACCATCACTCTCCACACATAAAAACCAGTGTTATTTTGTTCTTAACTTTATTCTGTCCTTACAACGTATTCTCCCATTTATAAAATATTTTCATCGAGATTCATCTATAACCTTGGCGGGGAATGTTTTGGTTGTTGATTTAACCGCCAAAGCAGAGGCCGTATCTTTTGTAATCTACAGTTTCAAGGCGACAACGTCTATGGTTATTTGTTAATTGTTTGTTGTGTTTTGTTGTGTGTTTTTATTTTATCAACTCGTGCTCTTATTTGTTCAAATCTACTTACTCCGCAGACGTAAAACCGAACACTGCGTGAGTTTGTTATCATTTCAGCATAATATTCAAAGAGTCCCAAGGAATGGTACGTGATATTGTGAATATCTCTGAGAAAAATGCAAATAATAATGGACAAAAGCAGACAAATGAAAATCATAACTCTTCTAAAGAAAACCGGAAACATTCGTCCAGGAAGTGGCTCATCGGACCATATTGTTTTCTTTTTGTAGCCGCGTTTAATTCGTCATATTTTACATTTGCGCAATTCGTTTATGCAAAAATCAAGCATGATTTATTTAAAAACTTGACTTCAGTGAATTTGTCTGGATCGGGTTGTGCGGATGAAGCCTCCATAGACCTCAAGGATGACATTAGGGTACAAGAAATGTCTTCGATGTGGACTTTGTATTTTAGTTTATCTGGTGGAATACCTGCAGTTTTTTCAAGCATCGTTTTTGGATCTTTAACAGACAAATATGGCAGAAAATTTATATTTTTCCTACCATGTGTAGGAACGTTTATCCGCATGGTGGTTACTGTTATTGGAATCTACTTTAATTTCAGTCTGAAATACCATATCATTGGTCAGGTAATAGAAGGTGTAACTGGGCAATTGAATACTATGCTCCTCGCCTGCTTCACGTATGTTGCTGACATTACCAAGCCTAATGGAAGACAGAGGACCTTTGCTTTAACTATGATAGAATTATCAATAGGAATGGCTTCCACCATTTTTAGTTTTATCACCGGATATTTTATACAGGCAACAGGGTTTTTCTATCCTATGCTAGCTTCTGGTATAATTATATGTGCAACCTTTGTTATTGCTTGTTTAATTCCAGAAAGTTTAGTTGAAGAAAACAGAAATTCTAAGGGTTCCATTTCTGAAACATTCAAAACAGCGTTTAATGTATTCTTTGGACCATTTAACAAAGGTTATCGATGGAAACTAAACGTACTTTTGGTGATTTTCACCCTGACAATAATCACAATTTTTGGACGTGTCAATATCGAACCAATTTATCAGCTGGGTCCGCCGTTCTGCTGGAGCCCAAAGAAGCTAGGCTACTTTGGAGCCCTAAGAGGTTTCTTGCAACAGGTCATTGGAATGGGATTGATCAAAGTACTACAAATGCTGATAGCTGACGAGGCAATAGCGATGATAGGCTGTGTGTCCTTTGCTGCCGGCAACATTCTTGAAGGTTTGGCAGGAACGGATACAGTTCTGTATATTGGTAAGACCGATATTAGAATTTTAACAACTATAACTGTCCATATATTATATAATCTTAAACCTGCTGGTTTTATAAGAACACGTACTGATTTCCTTGGCACTTCGAAATCTAGGTCAAAAATTATAAAATTATGCTGTTCTTAAATGTTACCTTCGTGATACAAGCGATTTCGTATTCATTTATCAAGGAGATCCAGAATCAAATGCAAAATACAAATTTACTTTATTGTATAGTTACGTAACTTATTTATAACTTAAAGGTAACCTCATATTAGAAGACAATTTAACAAGAAACTTAAGTGTGTAAATAGATCCAAACAGGACACCATAACATCAACGCGGATTTAAAGATGACAAACCGTCATTTTATTGTTGGAACAAACAATTTTTCTGTTTACAACAGTTATTTTGAGCGTGAATTTGTACAAATTGTATTAATTTGTATGAATTTGCTGTACAACAAAGAAATATTTGAAAAGCACAGTGAAAAAAATATAAAAATAATGGTGTGAATCGGTTCCTGATATATTTCCAAAGCCCACCATTAGCGAAACAAGTTATTCTAGTTGACATATAAAAAATTATCAATTTCTACAAAGCTACCGATTTGAAAACGGATGCATATGACCGTCTAGTGCACACAAATAATAAAATAAACCAACCAAGATGTGAAGGGCTATCTCTCAAATAATGAAAGAATTCGTTAATACATAATGGTTTTGAATCTTTTTACGACAGTTAGCTTGTATTTCAGTACCAGTTGTTGGAGCTTGTGATACTATTTACGACAGTTAGCTTGTATTTCAGTACCGGTTGTTGGAGCTTGTGATACTATTTACGACAGTTAGCTAGTATTTCAGTACCGGTTGTTGGAGCTTGTGATACTATTTACGACAGTTAGCTTGTATTTCAGTACCGGTTGTTGGAGCTTGTGATACTTTTTACGACAGTTAGCTTGTATTTCAGTACCGGTTGTTGGAGCTTGTGATACTTTTTACGACAGTTAGCTTGTATTTCAGTACCGGTTGTTGGAGCTTGTGATACTATTTACGACAGTTAGCTTGTATTTCAGTACCAGTTGTTGGAGCTTGTGATACTATTTACGACAGTTAGCTTGTATTTCAGTACCGGTTGTTGGAGCTTGTGATACTATTTACGACAGTTAGCTTGTATTTCAGTACATGTTGTTGGAGCTTGTGATACTTTTTACGACAGTTAGCTTGTATTTCAGTACCGGTTGTTGGAGCTTGTGATACATTTTACGACAGTTAGCTTGTATTTCAGTACCGGTTGTTGGAGCTTGTGATACTTTTTACGACAGTTAGCTTGTATTTCAGTACCGGTTGTTGGAGCTTGTGATACTATTTGCGACAGTTAGCTTGTATTTCAGTACCGGTTGTTGGAGCTTGTGATACTATTTACGACAGTTAGCTTGTATTTCAGAACCGGTTGTTGGAGCTTGTGATACTATTTACGACAGTTAGCTTGTATTTCAGTACCGGTTGTTGGAGCTTGTGATACTTTTTACGACAGTTAGCTTGTATTTCAGTACCGGTTGTTGGAGCTTGTGATACTATTTACGACAGTTAGCTTGTATTTCAGTACCGGTTGTTGGAGCTTGTGATACTATTTACGACAGTTAGCTTGTATTTCAGTACCGGTTGTTGGAGCTTGTGATACTATTTACGACAGTTAGCTTGTATTTCAGTACCGGTTGTTGGAGCTTGTGATACTTTTTACGACAGTTAGCTTGTATTTCAGTACCGGTTGTTGGAGCTTGTGATACTATTTACGACAGTTAGCTTGTATTTCAGTACCGGTTGTTGGAGCTTGTGATACTATTTACGACAGTTAGCTTGTATTTCAGTACCGGTTGTTGGAGCTTGTGGTCTGCTTACCCTTCCAATCTGCCGTTCTTTGATGTCCAAACAAACGCAGGCTGAACATCAAGGTATCTTATATTACTTTCCAACGCCAACTAACTGGAAAGAGTGTTTATACCTATTCAAAATAAAACGTATCAATTATTGGTTGCGCATTTAATGACTTTAGAGTAAAATTCTACTTTATTTTAAGTAAACATAAACGAAATCCTCACCTTAAGCAGAAATCAAGAAATTCAAATACCATGTTCACTGCCATATGCATACTATTGTTTGGGATGGATCAAATGTGTACTGTTTATTGGTGTAAATATTGAGTTGCGCTCAACCCGGGGCTGGCGGCGTGGGCAGTAATATGCATTTCCATTACTGCCCATGAACAGGCTCAATCAAACCGATCCTTAAATATTTTCATATTTGTCGTGTTCGAAGGCTTTCAAAGTTCCATTTTCATCTATTTTATCATGTTGTTCCAAAACAAAATAAATTTCCTTCTATGTATTTGTTTCCCTAACACCATATAAAACAGACAGTTCTTTCACAACTTATAAATTATCATTGCTTTTAGCATATTTTTTTCACCCATGTTATTATTGTATGAAGTTTTTGACACTAATAAAGATCTATTGTGGTCTATTAATTACTCGGATGAGGTTTTAAAAGATATTAAAACGAATAATAATATCTGCAAAAACGTTACAGTTTAAGTATTTCCAAAAAAGAAGTGTAGTGTTAAATCCATCCAAATGACCATGTAACCCCTGGTGGAAATACGAACAAGATTTCAAAAGCAGTGTTGTTTGTTTCAGGTGCAGTGTTTGCAGTTATTGGTGCCGTTGACACTCTGGCTTACCTCGTCAGTTCAGTCTTATCTAATGCATTATACGCGCACACCGTCGACAAATGTAGAGGATGCACCTTCTTCGTTTTTGCTTCCTTCAATATCTCTTGTTTGCTTCTTATTTGGTATGTTTTCTATTTCAGCTTATTTTGTTTTCGAACAATTCGTAAGAATACTTAAAGCAAAAGATGTAAAAAAATGAGTTTTCACAGTAATAAATAATTTTCATAGCAGCTTCTTGTAATAGCCGATATAAAAAATGTTTATTATGATCCCATTTAGAGTGTAATTAGTATTATATTACACTTCAGTTTGTTTGCATCGTCAGTACCCCTTGTCTTATATCGGTATGCATTTAAGCATTTGACAAAATATACGTTTGATTTAAATTATATAACGAAAGCGTTTTATTTAAAGCGTATTTTCCAGGGTGGCTATACCACGTGACTTTTTGGATGTCGTGCACAAAAAATCTCCCGCTTCAGGTAGGTTTTTGCTTATTTCTCAGTAATTTAACCTCCATTATCAATCGACTGCCGTTTTCTCAAACATTCAAAGACAAATTCACACTTCCAAACTGAATTTGTCTTTCCATGATTGAGAAAACGGCAGCCGTTTGAAATGGAGGTTAATTGTCGATCAAAATGCTTTTTAACAGAAGTACGGTGCTCCTTTTTTTATCGAAATCGGCCCAAAAATTACCGAGAAATAAGCAAAAACCTACCTGAAGCGAGTGATTTTGTGTGTGCACGACATCCAAAAAGTCACGTGGTATAGCCACCCTGTTTTTATATTTTCAGGACATATGAGTTCAAGAACAGACGTTCCGAAGTGTACAAGTTATCATCCAGCTAATTTTTTTACATCGATTGTGAAATAAGTTGTTCCAACTTAAATAAATCACGCTCAATGACTGCTTCCTTGGTGCCAATCCAGTACTCGCGCCGAATGTGGATTGGGGAAACTGCAGATGAATCTCATCCCTGGTGTGATTCGAAACGCACTCCGGATTTGGAGTCCGTCGCTCTACCCCTAAACAACTGTTCTTATCAACTACAGTTGAACCTGCCTTAGCTGCCACCTGCATTCAGCAATCATCTGTTTTAAACAACCAGTTTGAATATGTCTTTAACTGAAATTTTGTTATAATGTTTACCTGTCTTAAACAGCCACCTGTGTTAAGCAGCCACTTTTTGCCACTCCCTTGACTGGCTGCTCGATACAGGTTTGACTGTAGTTAAACGGCAATTGTGGCAGCCAAATCGTTATACAAAACCGTTTTCAATCAAAATGTTATGACACAATTAGTATAAAGTTGTTGCAATAGAAGAAGACCCTCAAATATTGTCTGTGGTAAAAGAAATCGTCAGAAGTGTAGTTCAGTGACTGACTGAGAAACGTGCACACATCTTTCTAGAATTATTCCATTAGATTTTCTCACTTCAAGTTGGACACTTTCCTTTAATTGACTTATAATTGTCAGGTCAAGAGAGTCTCGGATTGATCCATTTCACCGTCATTATATTAAATTTCCTGAAATTAGGAAAAAGACACGTTGTAAATTTAAAGGCACTATTCGTTACAGTGCTTTATAGTGCTCATTTGAAGGCAAGCCACATAACTGGAATGGTGTTCGTGATATCTTGGAAAAAAACTGTTAAATACGTGTTAAGAAGTGATAGGCTTGTTCTTTTGTTACACATTAAACATGATTTAACAAAATCTGATGGGTTGGTTTTATAAGCTTTCCGTAGCTGGCTCATCTACTATATGACTTGTGTCTTCTCCTTTATCTCCCGTTTTCATTGTTTTCATTGTTTTAATTAAAGAAAAATTTTAAAAAGTCAATATCAAAATCTCCACTTTATTCGTAAAAACCATTTATATCCAGATATGTTCATCTGTATACACTAAACTAACCATCTTTACCAAGTCTACAGAGCAATTCAACTTATGTCATAATTTATTTTTTTTAAGGTGAAATATGCACATACATGTATCAGGAATTGCCACACCCTAAAACACATCCTCCCTACGCAGCTAAAAAGTAGAGAGGAAAAGAGAGCATTGATGTACAAAATGATCAGTTTCATCTTAGACACCATTGACAATATAAGAAACAGAGAACCTGCAGATGAGGTTACAGGCTAAGAACGATCAGTAGCAAAACAATTTGACCAGAATTAGACGAGAACTCTGTTTATTTCAATGGACGTTACGAAATTCAACTAATATTTATAAACTGACAATTTCCCGTGTTTTTTACAGATGCACTGAAGATGAATAAATGTCCTTGAAATATAATAAATATATATATTAGCAACCTGTTACAAGAGCTAAATCTACCAACTTTTACGTAAATTAACTTTTAAAAGATGTCCTATCCGAGTATTGAACCCGGGGCCTCCGCTTGTGAGGCGCGTGTGATAACCAGTGCTGGAATAACTTGAAATTAACAATCAGTATCAAAGGAACTATAAAGGAACCAGTAAGAACTAGAAATATCTGCACTTCTCTGTCGTTTTACACTGTGTATTGTTCACAAGTGTTAACCTGACACCCATGAATATTCCATATAAAATCTTATTTAAGCCACCAATTGACTTAAATTATTATTTATACCGTAAATATGTTTTTCTCACATACAATTATCGCTTTTAAAAACGAAAATGCCCGAACAAGTAAGTGCCAGGTAAATACTTACGCACAATATAAAAATCATTACGGTAATCGTAAACAACACCCACTAAAAACAATCGAAATAATCTATTTGATTTTCCCGCTGCATAAAAAAGTATTGTTTACAACATTTGTCGAAAAACTAGGTCAAAAGTGAGCTTAATAGACAGCTAAAGCCGAAAAAACTGCCATCGGAAAACTTTTTTAGGGGCGATTATTCGGCAAAGCCTCTTCGATTAGCGATTCGTGATAAGATTCGTGGATATCCGAGTACTCGGATACTCGCCGCAGCACTACTCGATTTGTAAATCGGAACACGCACACGTGAAAGGTACTGATATGTATGTTCTGATATGAAATCGGCATAATATATTTAGATTAGCCCTTTGATAACTGATTTATTACAACAACATAATATATGTGTGTATGAAAATTGTTCCAGTGTTTTTATATAATGAGTTGAGAACATTACGGGGTAAGTGCTTTAGCTCAGTTATTAAAGACGATTCCACAACATTATGGATTTAGCACGAACACCGTTTGCATGTGTTGCTTCATGTAAGGTTAGTTTTGTTGCAGTGAATTACGTTACAAATTCTCAAGGAAGAGACTTTCTTTCTTAAGATAATACGTTTAAATCGACTTATGTTGGTCTCTATTAAACGAATCAGTTCGCCAATTTCGTTTGCGTCATGCAAGCGGTGAACACGTAAAATTTTAACGTTGTGAAAATCGAAACTACCGCAATCGTCTTATCTGATTGTCATCGCAAAATTCAAACATTCAAAGACAATTTTTGTTTGAAATATCTTTAAATGTTAGAGAAAACAACAGCCTACTGATATCGGAGGTTAACTGCCAATGAAAATGCTTTTTAACAGGAGTACGGTGTTCTTTGTCTGATCAAAATCGGTCCAGAAATTACTGAAAAAAAACTACATAAATCTAGAATTTTTTCCAATATAGATGTGTGCACGACATTCTAAAAGTCAAATGTGTAGCCACTCGGTTATTGGTTGCCTAAGTTTTGAAATTATTTCTTTTTCTTCTGGCTGTTATCATTGGGTCTCTATGTATGTTCTTCTATCGTTTTGTCTGAATGCTAAACATGCGAAACGTGTATATCTATTTGATAATTTACATAAAAGAGAATTTTGTTCAATTTCGAACGAGCAACCCTGGTTAAGAAACTGAATTATTTGTGTTTAACTCGTTAACCATCCTTATAATTATTAAACTTCAATCTTTCATTAACCAAATAACACTTTTCATTTACTTTTTATGTACTAGGACAATGGCACAGACATTTTCAAAAGAATGTTGTTGTTGTCTCATCTATATATATCACATTTAAACCAGTAATACGAAAAAAAATTTGTTTTATCAGAATTTCAATATGCATTCAAACAATGTCCAGGAAACGACGTTCGACAACGGAGCTTTTACCAAGGACAGAGATAAACCAGATGACGCACCGAGCACGCAAACTTCGGACGGAAAGTATCTTGCTTCAGAACGTCCAGTGTCACTGAGCCTCGAAAAAGCTGGCGAGCAACTGCCGACCGCACAACTTTCAGCAAGGAGATGGCTTATAGCCCCATTCAGTTTTCTTTTCGTTGCAGCCTCTACAACTTCTTATTTCACATTTTCGCAATTCTTATATGCAAAGGTCCAAAGTGATTTATATCCAAATATGACCTCCAGTAACGCCCACAGTTCGTGTATCAGTGATACAAGTTCCACATCTCACAAGGAGCACACGCATGTCCAGGAAGTCGTTGCCACGTGGAATATGTACTTTAGCATATCCGGTGCGATTCCCGCCATGTTCGCTAATATGTTCTTCGGCTCGATGACCGACAAGTACGGAAGGAAGTTTTTACTCTTCCTACCATGCATTGGAGTGTTTATCCGAGCTCTTGTAACATTTTTGGGGATATACTTAAATTTTGATTTAAAGTATCATATAATAGGTCATGTTGCAGAAGGTTTGACTGGCCAAATGTTCGCGATGCTTCTCGCCTGCTTCACCTATATTGCCGATATGACCAAATCTCACGAGAAACAGAGGACATTCGGAATCACCATGATGGAGCTAGCTATCGGAATAGCCGGGACTATTTTTATCTTCATCGGTGGTTTCTTCATAAAGGCGTTCGGATTTTTGTATCCGATGCTTTTTTCTGGAGTACTGATAGTCGCCGCCGCTATCACCTCATATTTTATCCCAGAAAGTTTTGTGAAAAGCAAGGAAAGTCGAGAGAGCTCCATATATAAGACATTCACAGCTTCTATAAAACTTTTCATTGGACCACAGAACAGGGGTTACCGTTGGATGTTGAACACTCTACTGTTAGTATTTACGCTTACAATCATCAGCCTAATTGGACGTTTCAGTATTGACCCAGTCTACCAGCTTGGTCCGCCATTTTGTTGGAGCCCGGAGAAATTGGGCTATTATGGGGCTTTAAGAGGCTCTCTGCAGCAGGCTGTCGGAATAGGTTTACTGAAACTTTTACAACGACTGATATCGGATGAGACTATTGCTATGGTTGGGTGCGTGTCCTCTTCTGCTGGCTTTATTCTTCAAGGTCTGGCAAATTCGGATGCTGCACTGTATATTGGTGAGATTATTCGTAATACAAAATAATATATTACTTTTTCTTGTTTTTTCATGATCATATGCTTAGTGTCTCGCTAGAAATGGAATTAAAACAACGATGGCTAATACAGGTCCTTTTGGATGGATGTTGTGCCTCAAACGCAGCTTGTATCAGCTGGCATTTGTTGCGCGCATTAGACCTTAGATAAAACTTATTTTATATATACAGTAAAGGTAAATATACATCAGAGAGAAAAAATCTCGTCCAATTAACCCACCCTTCGGAAGCAGAAAAACACTTCTTTCAGTCCACCAAAGGAGTTGGCTGCCGTTTTCTCAAACATTCAAAGACACCGAATTTGTTTGAAATGTCGTTGAGTGTTAGAGAAAACGCCAGACGTTTGATATTAAAGGCTAAATGCCGATGAAAATCTTTTTTAACCGGAGTATGGTACTTTTTATCTGATCAAATTCTGTACAGCAATTAACAGAAATTACAATAAGCAAAAAACCTACCTGAAGCGAGTGATTTTGGTGTGTGCACGACATTCTAAACGTCACGTGTCTAACCACCCTGAATATCAAAACCATTGAATATCTAATGTTAATATAAGAATAATACAAGTGGGCGAATGTATGTCCGTGCGAAAATTCAATTTATATATAATGCGCGAAATTTGATTCCCGCGAATTTAAATGGTTACAACGGTACATGTTTTACGTTGTAATGAAACTAAACTTATTTTACAGTTCCGGTCGTGGGTGCCTTAGGAATGCTGACGCTTCCAATTTGTCGATCCCTGATGTCCAAGCAAACTCAGGCCAGCCAACAAGGTAAGGCTTCTAAATGTTTTGTAAATGGTTTATTAGCATTCAATATGTTTCATAATACTTAATATAACAAACAGTCGGCACGTTAGTTAAATGTAGAAAAATGTATGTAAATATCTAAAATAGGCTCAATTTTTTTTGGTACATTGTTTTTCTTGTATTTTTAATTTTGATTATTTATTTACATTCTCTAACATCTGTTTTTACCCTTTTTAGATTTGATATGTTAACTCTTCATTTGAATCATCTGCTTTTGTTATTCTTGTTTTCTTAATTCTACATTTATTATGGACATTTTCACTGGCGAACTGTTATTTTCCGTTCACATTCTGCTTTCAGCATTATAGTGCTTCATTTGTGCTTATTGCTGCTACGGCAGCAAGACAATGCATTCTTTGATTAATTTTATGGTAACTTTTGCTATGGAGACTGCAGTAGCTCGGTTGATTTTATTATAACGTAAGGCATTCGGGTATCTTGTTTGTCGTTATTGTTGCTATGGAGACTGCAGCAGTTCGGTAGATTTTATTATAACGTAAGGCATTCGGGTATCTTGTTTGTCGTTATTGTTGCTATAGAGACTGCAGCAGTTCGGTAGATTTTATTATAACGTAAGGCATTCTGGTATCTTCTTTGTCGTTATTGTTGCTATGAAGACTGCAGCAGTTCGGTAGATTTTATTATAACGTAAGGCATTCGGGTATCTTGTTTGTCATTATTGTTGCTATGAAGACTGCAGCAGTTCGGTAGATTTTATTATAACGTAAGGCATTCGGGTATCTTGTTTGTCGTTATTGTTGCTATGGAGACTGCAGCAGTTTGGTAGATTTTATTATAACGTATGGCATTCGGGTATCTTGTTTGTCGTTATTGTTTCTATGGAGACTGTTGCAGGGAATATGTCCTTTGACTTACTGAATTGTGATAAATGGGTTCGGATCCATTGCTTGAGGTCATTAATGCCACAGAGACTGGAGGCTAGCCATGTTGTTTTTTTATTGATTTAACTGAATAGCATTTTTTCAGATGCGTGTGGCCATTGCTGTGATTGAGACTGCTCCTGGCCGATGTGTTCTATGATTTATAATATTATATTTAATAGCTGTGTGTGCCTTGTTTGTGAAATTGTTGTCATGGAGACTGCAAAATGGCAACAGAATAATGTGTTCTTTGTTTAATTATGTTGTAATGTATTTTCCAGGGGCGTTGTTTGTGGTTATTGCTGCTATGTAGACTGTAACAGGACAATGTCTTCTTTGTTTAATGTGTTCTTTGTTTAATTGACTTGTTATGTATTTTCCAGGGGCGTTGTCACCTGTTATTTCTGCTATGCAGACTGCAACAGGACAATGTGTTCTATGTGTAATTACGTTGTAATGTATTTTCCAGGGGCGTTGTTTGCAGTAATTGCTGCTATGCAGACTGCAACAGAACAATGTGTTCTTTGTTTAATTATGTTGTAATGTATTTTTCAGGGGCGTTGTTTGCGGTTATTGCTGGTATGGAGACCGTGGCAGGACTTACAGGCTCGGTCCTTACTAACGAGATTTACTCTAACACAGTCAGCACATGTAGAGGATGTGTGTTCTTCATATTAACTTCGTTCAACGTTGTCTGCTTTCTTCTCCTTGGGTGCGATTTATTTAAATCGTTTTTTGATTTTTATTATTGATAGTTTTAGAGAATATCAATAAAACGAAAAGCGATAAAAGTATTTTTGCAGGCACAAAATGCAACATTGAATGCTGCATTTGCTGCTGCTGTCGCTGATGACGACGAAAGTGAGGATGACGAAGATGATGATAATCATGATAATAATGATGATAATGATGATGGTGATGATGATGATGATGATGATGATGATGATGATGATGATGATGATGATGATGATGATGGTATTGTTGGTGTTGGTGTTGTTGTTGATGATGATGCTGCTGCTGCTTATGATGATGATGATGATGATGATGATGATGATGATGATGATGATGATGATGATGATGTCATGATAAAAATGTGGAGAAGGATGAGTATGATGATGATTTCGATGATGATCATCATCTTCTTTTTCATAACTCCTGTTATGAGAATAAACATTGTATCCAAAAAAATATTTCTTTAATGAAATTATCAGATATTCAGTTCATTTAAGTGTAAATTTTATATGGCAGCCCTCCTGAAATTTCAAAATATGCTTTTTTCAGGACATACAGATTCAAGTCAAGACGTTTCCAGACGTTATATGTCGATTTATAAATAAATGAGGTCACCCGTAACAGGGGCCCGAAACGAAAAAACAAAACAAAAAAAAACACCATGATTGCAAATTGTAATATAATTGTAAATATGAAATATATTTGCGTTATTGTACAGTGTTGATTTGTACTGGTTTTACAATGTAAAATGTAGCCCTATTACTTGACGCTGATAACGGATAATTCTTCAGAGGTTGAACTTGGCTTAAATTGTGCCATCTGTAACCGGGTTTCCATATTTTATCTTTTTTCGGACCAAAACCACACTATTTCAACACCTTCAGGAAAATGTTGAGCAATCACGTTAAAATTATCAAAGGCAATTCCAACTGTTTGTTCAGGGAGGTAAGGGAAGTAAAATGCAGATCAGTAAGGTACCTGCAGGAGTTGCTTTTCTTGGAGGCATTGACGATATTGTTCAAGTGACATGATAATGAGAATATGTAACAGATCATAGGGACGGGAGCCAGTCAAGAAGTTGAACGCTTTGCATTAATTGACTTATAATTGTTAGGTCAAAAGAGTCTCGTCTTAGCTACTCCTTAGCTACTTGAGCCATTCCATTTCATAGTCATTACAATTCTGAGAAATTGGAAAAATGTCAGGTAATAAACCTAAAGGGACTGGTCGTTACAGTAATTTATAATGCTATTTTGTGGGCAAGTTACCACATACCTGGAATGGCGTTCATGATACCTTGAACTAATTGTTAAACACTTGTTAAGAAGTATTAGGCGTGTTATTTAATAGAACCTGATAGGATGCTTTCATAGGCCGTAGCACGCCAATAGGCTGTAGCACGCCAATCAACTGGATGACGTGTTTCTGCGGCTTAAATTCCAGGGCCCAAGATCACAAAACTAAATCAGGAGACTAGTCTCAAAGCTCAAGCATCTGATTGGCTGAAATGGTGACTGGTCAACATTTCAGCCAATCAGATGTTTAAGATTTGAGACTATTTTCCAATTTCATTTTTATGATCTTGTGCCTAGTTTTTATTGTTTTCATTTATTAATAAAAGAAGATTAAAAGTCAATACCAAATTATCCACTTTATTCGTAAAAACATTTATCCAGATATGTTCAACTGGATACACTAAACTAACCAACTTTACCAAGTCTACAGAGCAATTCAACTTATGTAATGAAATCAATGTGAAAATCGCCACACCCTGAAACACATCAACCCTTCGAACCTAAAAAGTATAGAGAAAAAAAGACATTACAAAATGATCAGTTTCAACTAAGACATAACTGACAATTTAATAAAAAAGATAACTAGATGGGGTTACAGGTTTGGACGGATCAGTAACAAATCAATTTGACCACAATTAGACCAGAACGGTGTTTATTTCAACAGACGTCACGAAATTCAATTATTATTTATAAAACTGGGCTGAAGATTTTATAACTGTGATATGAAGCCAGTCTTAAATCTCAGTCGCCATTTCGGCAGATCAAATCCTTGAAATTTGAGACTGGTTTCCATTTTCAGTTTATAATCTTGGTGCCAGCTGTTACAATTTTACAATTTCCCGTGCTTACACCGGTGCCAGAAAACACCACGCCCCAAGCCCCACCATTATCCCCATTAAAACGTGTCGCCTGCTGTGAAATGTTACGTAAATTCACTAAAGGTAACATTGGTATACCTATATTAATATGTATGAACGAAAAAGTGATATATTTGGACAGTAAAATCCTGCCCTCGTTAAACTGTTTTAGAGGCGATAACTCGACAGAGCCTCAATTTCCATATCCGAATCAGCATACGTGAAAGTTACTGATATGTTTGATCTGATACGTAATCTGCATAATATCTTAAGATTAGCCTGTTGATAACCAATTTACTGCAGTAAATAGTATATGTATGTGTAAAAATTATTCGAGTGTTTTATAGAATGCGTTAAGATCAATACAAGGTGAGTGTTATTAGCTTAGTTATATTTGTTTGTTATTACATAGAAATTTTTACCGGCGTCTTGTCGCAGAGAAAGAACTGGTTGCGTGTTGTGTTATCATTTTCGTTCTTTCTTACTCCCTTCATTAGCTAATCTATCTTTTAATCTTTGTCTGTAAAAAATAACACTTTTCCTAGAATTTATTGTTCAATTAGGACGCAGGCACAGACATGGCAACAGATAGACAATGCAGTTTTGAAGTTGCAATATTCTATAGCTCGTTTAAACCAGTAATATATAATTTAATCATCTTATTTTTATCAATTATAGAATGCTTTCCAACAAACTTCAGGAAACGACGTTCGACAGCGGAGCTTTGAAGGACAGAAATAAACCAGATGATGCACCGAGCATGCAAACTTCGGACGGAAAGTATCTTGCTTCACAACGCCCAGAGTCACTGGGCCTCGAAGAAGCAGGCGAGCAAATGCATACCGTACAACTGTCGACAAGGAGGTGGTTAATCGCCCCATACAGTTTTCTTTTCATTGCCGCCTCTACAACTTCTTATTTCACATTTTCGCAATTCTTATATGCAAAGGTCCAAAGTGGTTTATATCCAAACATGACTTCCGGTAACGCCCATAACTCGTGTGCCAGTGATCAAAGTTCAATTTCTCACAAGGAACACACACATGTCCAAGAAACCGTCGCCACGTGGAATATGTACTTTAGCATATCCGGTGCAATTCCCGCCATATTTACTAACATTTTCTTCGGATCAATGACCGACAAGTACGGAAGGAAGTTTTTACTATTCCTTCCATGCATTGGAGGGTTTATCCGAGCTCTGGTAACATTTTTGGGAATATACTTAAATTTTGATTTGAAGTATCATATAATAGGTCATGTTGCAGAAGGATTGACTGGACAAGCGTTTTCCATGCTTCTCGTCTGCTTCACTTATGTTGCAGATATCACAAAATCCAGCGCGAAACAGCGGACATTCGGAATCACTATGATGGAGCTCTCTATCGGAATAGCCGTAACAATCTTCAACTTCATCGATGGTTTCTTCATTAAGGCGGTCGGATTTTTGTACCCGATGCTATTTTCTGGATTGTTGCTATGCGCAGCTGCTTTCGTCTCCTTTTTTATTCCAGAAAGTTTTGTTAAAAGCAAGGAAAGTCGTGAGAGCTCGATTTATGAGACATTCACGGCTGCTATTAAACTTTTTGTCGGACCACTCAACAGAGGTTACCGTTGGTTGTTGAACACCCTACTGCTAGTGTTCACGCTTACAATAATCGGCTTAATCGGACGTTTCAGTATTGACCCAGTCTACCAGCTTGGTCCGCCATTTTGTTGGAGCCCGGAGAAATTGGGCTATTATGGGGCACTAAGAGGCTTTCTGCAGCAAGCTGTGGGGATTGGTTTAATTAAACTTTTACAACGGCTGATATCGGATGAGAGTATTGCTATGGTTGGATGCGTGTCCTCTTCTGCTGGCTTCATTCTTCAAGGTCTGGCTAACTCGGATGCTGCACTGTATATTGGTAAGAGTATTGTTGACACAAAATGATTTCAAACAACGATGGATAATATCAGTCCATTTTTCGGGTTATACATTTGTCAAATCATCCTCAAACGTAACCTGGACCAGATGGCATTTGTCAGATCTTTACACGCTTTTAGACCCCAAAAATAGATTGAATTTAATTATACAGTAAGAGAAAAGATAAACCAAAAGGAAAATCATCTTCAATTAATCAAGACATTACAAACGAGTATACTTAAAAAAATGTCAAGCCATTGAATATCTTATGTTATGAGAATAATATAAGTGCGCGAATTTATGCCTACGCGAAATTTCATTTATGTCTTCTCCGCGAAATTTTATTCACGCGAATTTAAATGATACCACAGTAGACGTTTCAACTTCTAAACAAAACTTATTTTACAGTTCCGATCGTAGGCGCAATGGGATTACTGACGATTCCGATTTGTCGTTCTCTTATGTCCAAACAAACTCAGGCGAGCCAACAAGGTAAATCTTGTAAATCTTTCCATAAATAGTATTTTGTTTATTATCATTCAATATTAATAATTATAATATTTAATTCTGAGCAGGCTCTGCAATATCATATTTTTCGCTTTCGTTGGCTTTCAAAGTTTTGTTGTTTTTTTTTTTTGGTTTTTGTTGTTGTTTTGTTGTTGTTGTTGTTTTTTTTTAATTTCATCCATTTTTGTATCAAACAACGTCGATACGTCAATTCAAATAAGCAGAAAAAATCTTTGTAAACAACTAAACAACTAAAATACCGGTATAGGTATATTTTATGTTACGTTAAAAATATTTATTTGTATCCTCTAGTGTTTGTTTATACTCTAATCTAGATTTGATATGTTATTTTTACTCTTCGTGTGCGTGTAAAAATCTAACCAGTCCATTCCTTCTGTGGCTATTGCTGTCAGGGCGACGTGATCTTTGATTTTTAAAACTGTTATGTATATTTCAGGTGCGTTGTTTGCGGTTCTTGCTGCTATGGAGACTGCAGCAGGACTTGCAGGCACTGTGATAACGAACGAGATCTACTCTAACACAGTGAGCTCGTGTAGAGGTTGTGTGTTCTATGTACTGACTTCATTCAACGCCGTCTGCTTACTTCTACTTTGGTAAGATTTTTAATCGGGTTTATATTGTAGTACTTTTAATTTAATAATATTTTTACATAAAATCAACAGTAGAAAACCGATGAAAATATGTTTGCAAGCAAAAAACATATTAGGTTTGAAAGCCGCGCTGCTGCTGCTGCTGCTGTTAAAGCCTCTGCTGCTGCTGATGATGATGATGATTATATGATTACAATGACGACAACGAAGACGACGTGATCATTATGAACAATATACTGACTATTGCTCTCGGAGATGATGATGATGATGATGATGATGATGATGATGATGATGATGATGATGATGATGGCCACGACGGCGATGATGAATCGTAAGAATATATAAATTTATATTTCTTAAACGGAATTTTCACAAGTATTCCGTTCAGAGTAAAAAAAATATGATATCAGTTTTACTGAAATTTCAAAAGTATGCTTATTTTCAGGATGTACAGATTCAAATCAAGACGTTTCCAGACATACACGATCTCCGGCAGTTGATCCGCATATCAAGCTTTGTTTTAGTTTGAAAAAAAACGACATATTAATTGAAAATTGTAATATAATTGTAAATATATACTTTTATATATTTGTCAAATTTGCCTTATCAAACTATATTTTGAGGTGTAGTAGTACTATTAATAAATCCCTATCACTTGACGCTTATGAATTGCGGATACTTCCAGGTAGATTTTCTTTGCCGTCAGGAACCGGATTTCCAGGTTTTATTCTTTTCTTGGACCCAATCCATCTGGAATTGAAATCTTTGGGAGAATGTTCTCTAGCGGCTAGCTCACACACAATTAGAGGTTGGGCAATCACAGAAAGACTATCACAGAACCTAGTTTCAAATTAAAGGATTATATTAACGAATTGCTGAACAGAAAATGAACATCTTTTACACCCAGATAATAATCGTGGTTTGAAAAACTTTCATTCAGTTCTTCTGCCTGGCCTTCCTTCAGGCTTAATTTCGAAATACAAAATAATGTTCATTTGAAGTGTGATGTTCGAGGTAAAATATTAGCACAGCAATCATTAATAATGAAGATGACCGAATTTAATTAAACAAAATTTTAAAATAATATTATCGTCGTATCATGTGGCAATTGACATTTCGCCGTTATGCAGGCTTTAATCATAGGATGTAAATGAAATCAGTTAACACAAAATTATCATCTTTATATTTACACTCAACTCAATTACTGAAGGGTCAACTGTCAAATTATGCATTTCTCGTATATACATGAGTTCATGTCACGAGTGTTTGAATAAAATATTTTATCTTTCAAATTAAAGTTTAATTTCCAGTTGTTATTGAAGTAAAATAATTTTTATTGAAATCTTTGGATATGATGTTTTGTCTATATCTTAAGTTAAGTAACATGGATTTTGTTTGATCCTTTATTATTTTTGTTGAGTGTATAACACTAAATTACAAACATACAAATCGTTTATTGAATGCCACGCTTACCTTGACGGATTTGAAAAGGGGATACTAAATAAAAAGCCGGACTTTCGACGGATTTTCTGTATGGTCTATTATAACCATAAACACACGAGATGCCCCTGGATATTGTGATTACGAAAAACACAACCCTTATTCTAAATACAGGTAAGTTGAATAATAACAATATTTATAATCATATTACCAACTAACTGTTTATAGAGTTTTCGGGAATTACTAATTCAGTTTTAAGGTCAAAACAGTTTGCTGTATCTTTAAAAAATGCTACATAAATACTTACTGCAATGCTAAAATATGAAGAAATATAGTGCCATGTCACTTACTAGGACGAACATTTAAAGTTTTTTCAAATATCAAAATATATAATACTAAACAGCAGAAGACCTGTAAACAAAGTAAATGAGATGAAATTTTCTTACACAGGCAAGGTAAGAGTGGTTATATTTAAAACTAACGTTGTTATCGCGGTACTAACGCAGTAAACTCCACTCACAAAAGATCCTAAAATAAACTGATTTAACTTCTTTTCAGTCATTTTAAGTCATTATATAATTGTACAATTAAAATTAAACACAACTGAATCATTGAAGTACTTCACCATTAACTGTGAATAGACAGCTTTAACGTTTGGATGCTCAAGTTATGTGAAAGAACGCTTTATTTACGTAGCACGACACATTTATGGAAACACCGTTGGCAGAACTTTGAAATTGCTGTTTGAAACGTCTAGAAAAACAAAGTCTGTGAAGTTGGCAGTGGGATCAACATTCGACATTCGACATTCAATGTCCCGCGGTGCATTCGACATTTAGCACGACATTCGATTTCATGCCTGTTTTTGAATGTCCCGCAGTGCATTCGACATTCAGCACGACATTCAATTTCATGCATGTATTTGAATGTCCCGCAGTGCATTCGACATTCAGCACGATATTCGATATCATGCATGTATTTGAATGTCCCGCAGTGCATTCGACATTCAGCACGACATTCGATTTCATGCATGTATTTGAATGTCCCACAGTGCATTCGACATTCAACACGACATTCGTTTTCATGCATGTTTTTGAATGTCCCGCAGTGCATTCGACATTCAGCACGACATTCGTTTTCATGCATGTATTTGAATGTCCCGCAGTGCATTCGATATTTAAGCACGACATTCGTTTTCATGCATTGTTTTTGAATGTCCCGCAGTGCATTCGACATTCAGCACGACATTCGTTTTCATGCATGTATTTGAATGTCCCGCAGTGCATTCGACATTCAGCACGACATTCGACTTCATGCATGTATTTGAATGTCCCGCAGTGCATTCGACATTTAGAACGACATTCGTTTTCATGCATGTATTTGAATGTCCCGCAGTGCATGCGACATTCAGCACGACATTCAATTTTATGCATGTATTTGAATATCCCGCAGTGCATTCGACATTCAGCACGACATTCGTTTTCATGCATGTTTTTGAATGTCCCGCAGTGCATTCGACATTCAGCACGACATTCGTTTTCATGCATGTTTTTGGATCTCCCGCAGTGCATTCGACATTCAGCACGATATTCAATTTTGTGCATGTTTTTGAATCTCCCTCAGTGCATTCGACATTCGGCACGACATTCGATTTCATGCATGTATTTGAATGTCCCGCAGTGCATTCGACATTCAGAACGACATTCGATTTCATGCATGTATTTGAATGTCCCGCGGTGCATTCGACATTCAGCACGACATTCGTTTTTATGCATGTTTTTAATGTCCGGCAGTGTATTCGACATTCAGCACGACATTCAATTTTATGCATGTTTTTGAATGTCCCGAAGTGCATTCGACATTCAGCAAGACATTCGTTTTCATGCATGTTTTTGAATGTCCCGCAGTCCATTCGACATTCAGCACGACATTTGTTTTCATGCATGTATTTGAATGTCCCGCCCGCAGTGCATTCGACATTCAAATTCATGCATGTTTTTGAATATCCCGCAGTGCATTCGACATTCAGCACGCATTCGATTTCATGTATGTATTTGAATGTCCCGCAGTGCATTCGACATTCAGCACGACATTAGATTTCATGCATGTATTTGAATGTCCCGCAGTGCATTCGACATTCAGCACGATTTTGGATTTCATGCATGTATTTGAATGTCCCGCAGTGCATTCGACATTCAGTAAGACATTCGTTTTATGCATGTTTTTGAATGTCCCGCAGTGCATTCGACATTCAGCACGACATTGGTTTTTATGCATTTATTTGAATGTCCCGCAGTGCATTCGACATTCAGCACGACATTCGATTTCATGCATGTATTTAAATGTCCCGCAGTGCATTCGACATTCGGCACGACATTCGATTTCATGCATGTTCTTAAATGTCCCGCAGTGCGTTCGACATTCAGCACAACATTCAATTTTTTGCATGTATTTGAATGTCCCGCAGTGCATTCGACATTCAGCACAAGATTCGTTTTTATGCATGTTTTTGAATGTCCCGCAGTGCATTCGACATTCAGCACGACATTCGATTTCATGCATCTATTTGAATGTCCCGCGGTGCATTCGACATTCAGCACGACATTCGTTTTCATGCATGTTTTTTAATGTCCGGCAGTTCATTCGACATTCAGCACGACATTCAAGTTAATGCATGTTTTTGAATGTCCCGCAGTGCATTCGACATTCAGCACGACATTCAAGTTCATGCATGACTTTGAATGTTCCGCAGTGCATTCGACATTCAGCACGACATTCGTTTTCATGCATGTTTTTGAATGTCCCACAGTGCATTCGACATTCAGCACGACATTCGATATCATGCATGTATTTGAATGTCCTGCAGTGCATTCGACATTTAGCACGACATTCGATTTGATGCATGTTTTTGAATGTCCCGCAGTGCATTCGACATTCAGCACGACATTCGATTTCATGCATGTATTTGAATGTCCCGCAGTGCATTTGACATTCAGCACGTTATTCAAGTTCGTGCATGACTTTGAATGTCCCGCATTGCATTCGACATTCAGCACGACATTCGATTTCATGCATGTTTTTGGATATCCCGCAGTGCATTCGACATTCAGCACGACATTTGATTTCATGCATGTTTTTGAATATCCCGCAGTGCATTCGACATTCAGCACGTTATTCAAGTTCATGCATGTATTTGAATGTCCCGCAGTGCGTTCGACATTGAGCAGGACATTCGATTTAAACACCTTCCGGTTACACTTGAGCTTTTCCAGTAACTCATATTGGTACTCGTTCGCCTAATAATTCCCAAATTTCGCTATAAAAATTATAAAGTCTGTTCAGCAATGAGATCAACATTCAGCTCGGCTTTTAAAAAGGTTGGTCCTTCAATGTTTAGCTGTGGGTTGGACATTCAGATGTGCATTCACCAATGTACAGCTGTGACATCGACATTCAGCTCTGCATTCAAGAGACGGTTATCCCCTTTATGTTGTATGTGTTCTATGGGTATTCATATCTGCATTTGAACATAGAGAGCTGTGAAACAGACGTTGGGCATTAAATATGCAGTTCGACGTTCGATATTTAAAACCAATTCGACATTCGACGATAAAGCAAGTTCAAGTGGTCCGGAATAAACTGTGATGGGTTAATCCGGAACTGCCATTTTTTATGTTGTAAAGAATTTGACGTGATTTCTTCATTTGCTTTCTCTTTCTTTTAGTAACTAATTTATACCTTTACTCCAAATGCAAGTGACTGTTTTTTCTAACCATTGTGATGGAATATGGTGCAGTTGCTTAAGAAGGACCAATTTTACTTTGAAAAATGTTGGTTATATTTTAGTGACCGGAAATTATCCGGACTAATTTTTTTGACTCGGGAAGTTATGTTCAGGCGAAAGCCGAAAGTGATCCGGAATAGACCATGTTGGGGTGATTCGGAACTACCCATTTTTAGTTTTTTTATTGAAATAAACGCAATTTCTTCATTGACTCGCGTCTTATTCAAAAGTTACTAATTTTTACCTTTATTTCGAATGCAAGTGACTGTTCCTTTGACCATATTGAATGATTATGGTACAGTTTCTAAAGTATGACCAATTTTCCCTTGCAAATACTTGGTTATCTTTAAGTGACCGGAAATTATTCAGACGTACTTTTTTTGACTAGGAAAGTAATGTTCAGGCGAAGGGCGGAAGTGATCCGGAATAGACCATGTAAGGGTTATTCGGAACTACCCATTTTTGTTTTTTTAGTTGAATTAAACGACATTTCTTCATTTACCCAAACTTAATTCATTAGTAACTAATTTGTACCTATATTCCGAATGCGAGTGACTGTTTCTTTGACTTAATTGAAGAATTATGGAGATGTTTCTTTGACTAAATTGAAGAATTATGGAACAGTTGCTCGAGTAGGACCAATTTTACCTTGCAAACTATTGATTAACTTTTATGACAAAAAAAAATAAAGCAAATTTTTTGTTGGATTCGGAAAGAAATGTTCAGGCGATAGCCGGAAGTGATCCGGTATAATTCATATCCCGGTGATCTGGAACTTCCCATTTTTGTTATGTTTATTGAATTAAAAGTATTTTTTCATTTAATCACATTGGTCGTTTAGTAACTAATGTGTACCTTTATTCCGAATGCACGTGACTGTTCCATTGACCATTTTGGAGGAAGATGGTAAAATTGCTAAGGTTGGACCAATTTCACCTTGAAAATCTTTAGTTATCGTTTTTCGGGATTGTTTTTATTTTGTTCAGGCGGGAGTGATCAGGAATAAACGATGTTGGGATGAAACAGAACTCTCCAAACACATTTTAATTAAACGATTTTTTCATATACTCGTCTATTTTATACCGGGTGGGATAATCCGTGTTTAAGAATACGGAACGCAATGAAAACGCATCACTATTAACACCTGAATGATTATATTTTTGCAAGCACTATTTTCTATGTCAATCATTAGCGAAAATTTTATAAAGAAATATGGTACCGTTGCTTAAGTATGACCGATTTCAAGGTTTACTTTTAGTGACAGGAAGTTATTCTGACTAATTTGGACTTGGAAAGTAATGTTCTGGCAATAGAGAAAGGAATCCAATAGGGTGATCTGGAACTATCAAAATGTATTGGAACAAGTAATTACCTTTGTTTTTCACCTTCGCAAATGGGTTACATTGTTAAATATATTGTTTTTGTACATTAATTTCAATTTGTATGATTTTGTTTGTGAACGGCCCAGGTTGAATTTACGGACTCAAAAGCTATGTTTTCTTGTTTTTTGTGTGTTTTTTTTAAATATAAACGGGTCAGTTTAAAGGGGATGATTTACAGGGGATGATAACCATAATGTCTTGCTGAATTTCGAATGCACTGCGTGACATTGAAAAACATGCATGAAATCAAATGTGGTGCTGAATGTCGAATGCACTGCGAGGCATTAAAAAATATGCATGAAATCGAATGTCGTGCTGAATGTCGAATGCACTGCGGGAGATTCAAAGTCATGCATGAACTTAAATAACGTGCTGAATGTCGAATGCACTGCGGGACATTCAAAAACATGTATGAATTCGAATGTCGCGCTGAATGTCGAATGCACTGCGGGACATTCAAAAACATGCATGAAATCGAATGTCGCGCCGAATGTCGAAGGCACTGCGGGTCATTCAATAACATGCATGAAATATAATGTCGTGCTGAACGTCGAATGCACTGCGGGACATTCAAAAACATGCATAAAATTGAAAGTCGTGCTGAATGTCGAATGCACTGCGGGACATTCAAAAACATGCATGAAATCTAATGTCGCGCTGAATGTCGAATGCACTACGGGACATTCAAATACATGCATGAAATCGAATGACGTGCTGAATGTCGAATGCACTGCGGGACATTCAAAAACATGCATAAAATTGAATGTCGTGCTGAATGTCGAATGCACTGCGGGACATTCAAAAACATGCATGAAAACGAATGTCGTGCTGAATGTCGAATGCACTGCGGGACATTCAAAAACATGCATGAACTTGAATGTCGTGCTGAATGTCGAATGCACTGAGGGACATTCCAAAACTTGCATAAAATTGAATGTCGTGCTGTATGTCGAATTCACTGCGGGACATTCAAAAACATGCATGAAATCGAATGTCGTGCTGAATGTCGAATGCACTGCGGGACATTCAAAAACATGCATAAAAACGAATGTCTTGCTGAATGTCGAATGCACTGCGAGACATTCAAATACATGCATGAAATCTAATGTCGTGCTGAATGTCGAATGCACTGCGGGACATTCATAAACATGCATAAAATTGAATGTCGTGCTGAATGTCGAATGCACTGCGGGACATTCAAAAACATGCATGAAAACGAATGTCTTGCTGAATGTCGAATGCACTGCGGGACATTCAAAACATGCATGAAATCGAATGTCGTGCTGAATGTCGAATGCACTGCGGGACATTCAAAAACATGCAATCTCATGAAATCGAATGTCGTGCTGAATGTCGAATGCACTGCGGGACATTCAAAAACATGCATAAAATTGAATGTCGTGCTGAATGTCGAATGCACTGCGGGACCTTCAAGTACATGCATGAAATCGAATGTCGTGCTGAATGTCGAATGCACTGCGGGACATTCAAATACATGCATGAAATCGAATGTCGTGCTGAATGTCGAATGCACTGCTGGACATTCAAAAACATGCATGAAATCGAATGTCGTGCTGAATGTCGAATGCACTGCGGGACATTCAAAAACATGCACGAAAACGAATGTCTTGCTGAATGTCGAATGCACTGCGGGACATTCAAAACATGCATGAAATCGAATGTCGTGCTGAATGTCGAATGCACTGCGGGACATTCAAAAACATGCAATCTCATGAAATCGAATGGCCTGCTGAATGTCGAATGCACTGCGGGACATTCAAAAACATGCATAAAATTGAATGTCGTGCTGAATGTCGAATGCACTGCGGGACATTCAAAACATGCATGAAAACATATGTCGTGCTGAATGTCGAATGCACTGCGGGACATTCAAATACATGCATGAAATCGAATGTCGTGCTGAATGTCGAATGCACTGCGGGACATTCAAATACATGCATGAAATCGAATGTCTTGCTGAATGTCGAATGCACTGCTGGACATTCAAAAACATGCATGAAATCGAATGTCGTGCTGAATGTCGAATGCACTGCGGGACATTCAAAAACATGAATGAAAACGAATGTCTTGCTGAATGTCGAATGCACTGCGGGACATTCAAAACATGCATGAAATCGAATGTCGTGCTGAATGTCGAATGCACTGCGGGACATTCAAAAACATGCAATCTCATGAAATCGAATGTCGTGCTGAATGTCGAATGCACTGCGGGACATTCAAAAACATGCATAAAATTGAATGTCGTGCTGAATGTCGAATGCACTGCGGGACATTCAAAAACATGCATGAAAACATATGTCGTGCTGAATGTCGAATGCACTGCGGGACATTCAACAACATGCATGTAAACGTATGTCGTGCTGAATGTCGAATGCACTGCGGGACATTCAAATACATGCATGAAATCGACTTTTGTGCTTAATGTCGAATGCACTGCGGAACATTTAAATACATGCATAAAATTGAATGTCGTGCTGAATGTCGAATGCACTGCTGGACATTCAAAACATGCATAAAATTGAATGTCGTGCTGAATGTCGAATGCACTGCGGGACATTCAAAAACATGAGTGAAGACGAATGTCGTGCTGAATGTCGTATGCACTGCGGGACATTCAAAGCATGAAATCGAATATCGTGCTGAATGTCAAATACACTGCGGGACATTCAAAAACATGCATAAAATTGAATGTCGTGCTGAATTTCGAATGCACTGCGGGACATTCAAAAACATGCATGAACTTGAATGTCGTGCTGAATGTCGAATGCACTGCGGGACATTTCAAAACTTGCATAAAATTGAATTTCGTGCTGTATGTCGAAATCACTGCGGGACATTCAAAAACATGCATGAAATCTAATGTCGTGCTGAATGTCGAATACACTGCGGGACATTCAAAAACATGCATAAAAACGAATGTCTTGCTGAATGTCGAATGCACTGCGGGACATTCAAATACATGCATGAAATCTAATGTCGTGCTGAATGTCGAATGCACTGCGGGACATTAATAAACATGCATAAAATTGAATGTCGTGCTGAATGTCGAATGCACTGCGGGACATTCAAAAACATGCATGAAAACGAATGTCTTGCTGAATGTCGAATGCACTGCGGGACATTCAAAACATGCATGAAATCGAATGTCGTGCTGAATGTCGAATGCACTGCGGGACATTCAAAAACATGCAATCTCATGAAATCGAATGTCGTGCTGAATGTCGAATGCACTGCGGGACATTCAAAAACATGCATAAAATTGAATGTCGTGCTGAATGTCGAATGCACTGCGGGACATTCAAATACATGCATGAAATCGAATGTCGTGCTGAATGTCGAATGCACTGCGGGACATTCAAATACATGCACGAAATCGAATGTCGTGCTGAATGTCGAATGCACTGCTGGAAATTCAAAAACATGCATGAAATCGAATGTCGTGCTGAATGTCGAATGCACTGCAGGACATTCAAAAACATGCATGAAAACGAATGTCTTGATGAATGTCGAATGCACTGCGGGACATTCAAAACATGCATGAAATCGAATGTCGTGCTGAATGTCGAATGCACTGCGGGACATTCAAAAACATGCAATCTCATGAAATCGAATGTCGTGCTGAATGTCGAATGCACTGCGAGACATTCAAAAACATGCATAAAATTGAATGTCGTGCTGAATGTCGAATGCACTGAGGGACATTCAAAAACATGCATGAAAACATATGTCGTGCTGAATGTCGAATGCACTGCGGGACATTCAAATACATGCATGAAATCGAATGTCGTGCTGAATGTCGAATGCACTGAGGGACATTCAAAGACATGCATGAAAACATATGTCGTGCTGAATGTCGAATGCACTGCGGGACATTCAAATACATGCATGAAATCGAATGTCGTGCTGAATGTCGAATGCACTGCGGGACATTCAAATACATGCATGAAATCGAATGTCGTGCTGAATGTCGAATGCACTGCGGGACATTCAAAAACATGCATGAAATCGAATGTCGTGCTGAATGTCGAATGCACTGCGGGACATTCAAAAACATGCATGAAATCGAATGTCGTGCTGAATGTCGAATGCACTGCGGGACATTCAAAAACATGCATGAAAACGAATGTCTTGCTGAATGTCGAATGCACTGCGGGACATTCAAAACATGCATGAAATCGAATGTCGTGCTGAATGTCTAATGCACTGCGGGACATTCAAAAACATGCAATCTCATGAGATCGAATGTCGTGCTGAATGTCGAATGCACTGCGGGACATTCAAAAACATGCATAAAATTGAATGTCGTGCTGAATGTCGAATGCACTGCGGGACATTCAAAAACATGCATGAAAACATATGTCGTGCTGAATGTCGAATGCACTGCGGGACATTCAAATACATGCATGAAATCGAATGTCGTGCTGAATGTCGAATGCACTGCGGGACATTCAAATGCATGCATGAAATCGAATGTCGTGCTGAATGTCGAATGCACTGCTGGACATTCAAAAACTTGCATGAAATCGAATGTCGTGCTGAACGTCGAATGCACTGCGGGACATTCAAAAACATGCATGTAAACGTATGTCGTGCTGAATGTCGAATGCACTGCGGGACATTCAAATACATGCATGAAATCGAATTTTGTGCTTAATGTCGAATGCACTGCGGAACATTCAAATACATGCATAAAATTGAATGTCGTGCTGAATGTCGAATGCACTGCTGGACATTCAAAACATGCATAAAATTGAATGTCGTGCTGAATGTCGAATGCACTGCGGGACATTCAAAAACATGAGTGAAGACGAATGTCGTGCTGAATGTCGTATGCACTGCGGGACATTCAAAGCATGAAATCGAATGTCGTGCTGAATGTCAAATACACTGCGGGACATTCAAAAACATGCATAAAATTGAATGTCGTGCTGAATGTCGAATGCACTGCGGGACATTCAAAAACATGCATGAAATCGAATGTCTTGCTGAAAGTCGAATGCACTGCGGGACATTCCAATACATGCATGAAATCGAATGTCGTGCTGAATGTCGAATGCACTGCGGGACATTTAAAAACATGCATGATATCGAATGTCGAGCTGAATGTCGAATGCACTGCGGGACATTCAAATACATGCATGAAATCGAATGTCGTGCTGAATGTCGAATGCAATGCGGGACATTCAAAAATATGCATGAAATCGAATGTCGTACTGAATGTCTAATGCACCGCGGGACATTGAATGTCGAATGTCGAATGTTGATCCCACAGCCAACTTCACAGACTTAGAAAAAACACGTTTTGTGCCAACACCGATCTACAATATATTACGGTCATTTGTCAAAATGATGTCGGATTTTTAAATTTTACAGCAAAATGTTTTGAGTTTGACCGTGACCGAAAGTCAACATGGCCGAAGTCTTTCTTAAATTTCTTAAAGATGGCTATCGGTCGATAGTTCCGGTATTAACTTTGACTTTTTATCTCTCGATAGATAATTTCGATAATAACTTTGACTAATTACCGTCCGATAGACAGTTCCGGTATTAACTTTGACTATTTACAATATTTCTATACTTTTAGTTCATTGAAGCATTAAGCAAGTATGTCAGTGAACGATGACCACTCCTACGACAGCACTCTTACAGGAAATGACGTCAGATCTCCCCAATATGATTATGATACCGTCAGCATACCAGGTTCGATTCTCGATCCGCGACAGGCACATCTAAACGGGGTGTCAACCCGTAAACCAACCGGAACACCAGTTCATGGGCCTTATCACGAAAATTATATGCCCAACCTGGTAGGTTCTACAACCTCCGAAACGGTTTACCTGATAACGTACGAAAAATCAATGTCAACCAGGAAATGGCTAGTGGGTCCATACTGTTTCTTATACATGGCGGCTTACATCACCTCGTATTTTACATTTATTCAGTACGTGTATGCTAAGGTTCAAACAGAACTATTTCCAGAGGCGGAAAATGTCACTCAATCTAGTCCATGTGTTGTAAATACAAGTTCCCCAGATTATGAAAAACAGAATAAGGTGCAGCAAAAATCGGCAGAATGGGGCATGTATTTCGGTTTAGCAGCTGGAATCCCTGCGATATTTTCGAACATAATTTTCGGTTCATCGACCGACAAATATGGACGCAAATTTTTATTTTTCCTGCCATGTTTAGGAACATTTGTAAGAATGACCATTTCAGTTGTCGGAATTTACTTGAACTTTGACCTGAAGTACCACCTGATTGGCTACGTTGCTGAAGGAATAACTGGTCAAATGTTTACAATGTTACTCGTCTGCTTCACATACGCTGCAGACCTTACTGCTGCAGATGGCAAGCAGAGATCGTTTGCAATAACAATGATAGAACTTTCAATCGGTGTTGCTGTTGCTATTTTTAGCTTTTCGACGGGCTACTTTATACAATATAAAGGATTCTTTTACCCAATGCTTTCAGCGGGAATAATGATCGCCGCAAGTTTTTGTATTGTTCTTTTCATCCCTGAAAGTTTTCCAGAAGAAAAAAGAAACCCGGCAGAATCTGTTATAGACAAACTAAAAACCGCCTATGACTTATTTTTCGGCGTTTTCAACAGAGGTCGTAGATGGATGTATAACATTTTGATGGTCATTTTATTTTTGACGCTATTCACAGCGTTTGGGCGCGGTAGCGTGGAACCGTTATACCAGCTGGATTCCCCGTTCTGCTGGAGCCCCGAGAAACTGGGCTACTTTGGGGCTCTGAAGAGCGCCCTACAGCAAATGATCGGAATGGGGATGATCAGGGCCATGCAGATTATCATGTCAGACGAGGCTATTGCAATACTTGGTTGTGGATCCTATGCCGCAGCCTACATCTTGGAGGGATTCGCCACGACTGACACTGTTATGTACATTGGTAAACACCTATTTTTAATTATGATTTTACTATACATGTAAATATTAACTGATGATAGTATACTGAGCCAAAATGAAAACAAAAATAACAAGGAAAACTTCTTTTTAGATACAGTTGAACCTGTCTTAGCAGCCACCTGCATTCAGCAACCACCTGTTTCAGACAGGCAGTTTGAATATGTCTTCAACTAAAATTTTGTTATATTTTTTACCTGTCTTCAACAGCCACCTGGGTTAAGCAGCCATTTTTTGACACTCTGTTGGCTGGCTGCTTAATACAGGTTTGACTGTAAATATTGCCAGTAAATGCAAATATCTGGAGGAATTTGATCAGCAATATTTTTATCTTGTAAGATGTCAGTTCAATAAATCGGTTTAAAAAAGAATCAAGAGTAGTATATAACAATCGTTTGGACTAGGAATGAGGGAGCAGGGATTAGGGATGATGGAGCATGGAGCAGGGAGCGAGTGACTCATCGGCGTCATCGCCGCGGGATCTAATGACTCACCGGCGTATGACTCACCGGGATCTAATGACTCACCGGGATCGTTAATTAAAAATTTTAACGCGCGTGTAGACCCACTAAATAGCCCCGATAAATTCTTTATAACGAACCGATAATCGATCTCGTCCCTCTAGCGACGTTGCATTCATGACCGCGTCAGTTCATTAATCGGAAAATTAATTTCATCGTAGTAGTGACACCAAATGTTGTTATAAGAGTTTAGCCAGGGGCGTATAACAGCTTTAAATTGTGAATGTATATAAGGGAAGGCGACGCTTTGTGAGAACAGAGCGCTTTTTTTGAAGTAACATGTTCGGATTCGCGTACGTGACAATGGCTATGATAGATGAACTGCTTTGGTGGATGAGAGAGAGTTAAGGAGGGAGGCCAGAGAAGCTTCAGAGAGAAGACCTGTTTGAAACACGCTTCGAAACTTCGTTGTATAGTCTCGTATTATAGAATATACGTAAGGAGGCTTATTGGAAACAATATTTATCTTCTATTTACTTAGTCATACAGCTAGTTACCATTCATAAGTAATAGTCCGTATTAGCCTGTCCCCGTCAGGTCAGTTAATTAAGCGGAAATAGGAAAATTAATGTTAGCATCTCCATACATCGATCGCATTGATAACCTCGGAGAGTTATCCGAGCGACTGACCAATAATGTTGATATAGTCGTTACGCGATTGATATAGCTCGCATTGTACAGGTTATATTGAATTCACTTAACCATAATAATAATAATAATAATAATAATAATAATAATAATAATAATAATAATAATAACAATAATAATAATAATAATAATAATAATAATAATAATAATAATAATAATAATAATAATAATAATAAAATTTATGTTCTGATGTTGATTCATAGCCTAAACAATCCCGATATTGATATAATGAAAACGCGATGACTTTAAATGAAATCAATAACCTAAACCCGATAGAATGAAAACTCAGCACGCGATGACTTTAAACAAAATCAATAACCTAAACCCGATATAATGAAAACGCGACACGGTATGACAATATAATACTTAATAACCTAAACAATACTGATAGAATGAAAACTCTGCACGCGATGACTTCAAATGAAATCAATAACCTCAATAATACCCGTGCAATGAAAACTCAGCACGTATTGAAGCCAGCCGTTAGCGATTTATAATTAATAACCTAAACAATACCCGATAATTTGAAAACTCAGCACGGTAAGGCCGATATCGATCCATAAACCTATTGCGGGTATGTCGCTCAATTTTCGCGCGAATTTTAAAGCTCATATTGAACGAATTAATGTAGTTCATAATCAAAAATGAAAGGCAAATAACGAGAATGATAACCAATGTTTCATATTTAGCCCGGGGCGGATAGTGTTCACCGGGTGAATCGTTTTTCCAATAATTTGTTCAGACCGATAGCTTTAATTTTGTGAATGATTGATAAAATGAATGAACGAATGAATAAGCGATTGATTGAATAGATGAGTGATTATGAATGGTCGAGGGAGTAAAAGATATTTGAATCCGTCTGAGAGGGTGAACGAATGGCAGTGGGGGTACAGTCAGGGTACAGTGGGGGTACAGTCAGGGTACAGTAAGGAGGAGGAGGAGGTGAGGAGGAGGGTGATTGAATGAGTGATTGAATAAATGAGTGATTATGAATGAGCGAGGGAGAAAGTAATTGATTAAATGGGAGATAGAGTAAAAGATGTGTGAGTAATTGATTAATTGAATGAGTGATTGAATAAATGAGCGAGCGATTGATTGAATGATTGGTACAGTTAGGAGCTATAAGAGGGAAACAAGAGCGATGATGAATAATCATGGAATCATCAATCGTGTTCAGAGTTATTAACTATTTAGACGCTTTAAGGGACGCTGGCGTAACGGATCGTAAATCCATGTTACAAAATATTTCGAGACTTCAAATGAAAGCGATAAGTTGCGTCGTGAAAAGACTCCTGAACGGTACTATCAACCCTTTGAGGCGACACGTAAGGTTGATAGAAAGCAGGCAATTACTATTAAGAAGTTTGGCGTCAACGAGAGTGAGTTTTACCAGGAAAAAGAGTTTGATCAATCGATATCACTACGTGATTCCAGCGTTATTAACCAGAGTTTATTTAATACAGACCTTAATTGACGAGGTGAGAACGACTAGCGAACAATAAGCGAATGAATCGGGTAGAGTACGGCAAGAGGGTACATCCATCTCCTGTTGTATTAACATTGACACTTGTGCCGCCCTGGCCAAGTGAATCATTAGTCTTCTCATTCTCCTTTCAACGTCCATGACTGGTATAATCGTGAATAAAAAATGCAGGGATTTTTATACCGTGTACTAGGATTGACCTACTTAGGATAGTAAGGATAGAGAAACGTTTTGATTGGTTCTTGAAATTCAGTCCCAATCCTGTGGTCAACATTCGCCTAAAACTTCTTGAAGCGATATCCTTCTGAATTTGTGGTCTAACCTTCATCATAAACATAAGCGCTGTGTATGTTTGTGATATATATATTATGTTTCAATTCGGTAAGTACAAATACATTACTCTCATTGACCAACACAACCAATCGCTACGGAGTTAACAAATTACACGTCCCTGATCTTTACTCCACGCTATCCAAACATACCGCAGGCACCACCACCACCACCACCATCATCATCATCACCACCACCACCACCACCACCACCACCACCATCACCACCACACCACCACCGCCACCACCACCACCACCACCACCACCACCACCATCACCACCACACCACCACCGCCACCACCACCACACCGCCGCCACCACCACCACCACCACACCACCAACACCACCGCCACCACCACCACACCGCCACCACCACCACCACCACACCACCACCACCACCACACCACCACCACCACCACCACACCGCCGCCACCACCACCACCACCACCACCATCATCACCACCACCACCACCGCCACCACCGCCACCACCACCACTACCACCACACCACCACCACCACCACTACCACCACACCACCACCACCACCACCACCACCACACCACCACCACCACCACCACACCGCCGCCACCACCACCACCACACCACCACCACCACCACACCACCACCACCACCGCCACCACCACCACACCACCACCACCACCGCCACCACCACACCGCCGCCACCACCACCACCACCACCATCATCATCACCACCACCACCGCCACCACCGCCACCACCACCACCACCACCGCCGCCGCCACCACCACCACCACAACCACCACCACCACCACCACCACCACACCTCCGCTGTTATTTTTTTTTTCAAAAAAAAAAGCGTAAGAAGGCTAAAGGAATGGTTTAAACTGTATAGCTTTTCTCCGAAAATGAATCAATGTCCTATTTGCCATCAGTTGTTTTCTAGACACGACGCCATGCTGAGACATCAGCGTAATGTACACGAGATTAAAGAATCAAATGGTGACAACGATGGAGGTACTGGTGTACCATCTCGAAACGCGACTCATTTAAGCGATTCTAGAACGATGACTTTTCAACATCCCTTTTCTATGGTGATTTCTGGACCGAGCGGGAGCGGAAAAACGGAATGGACCAAGCGATTGATACTATCCGCTATGATACAGCCCTCACCCCAGCGCGTGATATGGTGCTACGGTCAGTGGCAAGCGTTGTACGACGAATTGAAACGATCTTTGCCCAACATTCAGTTTGTCAGAGGCATTCCGGAGCGTATCGAGGATCCGGATTTCATCGACTCCAACGACAGAAACCTTATCGTTTTGGACGACTTGATGACGGAAGCCAAATGCGACCAACGAGTTGCCGATCTATTTACGAAGGGAAGTCATCATCGGAACATTTCGATCATCTATCTCACTCAAAACCTATTCCCCCAGGGCAAATCTTGCAGGGACATAAGCCTCAATACCCAGTATTTGACTCTATTCGATAATCCGATCGATAGACAGCAGGTAGCGACGTTAGCTAGACGCATTTACCCGTCCTCTAGCGGCTTCTTTATGAGACAATTTCGAGATGCCACCAAAAAGCCGCACGGTTATTTAGTAGTAAACCTAAAGTCGGGTACGCCGGAACACGACCGATTGAGAACGGAAATTTTTCCGAACGATCTGAAGCGAGGAGCGGACGATCACCACGACAGTCCGCCCGAAAAGAGGATGCGGATGAGCCAAAGAGATTCGGACCAGGAGGACGAGGAAGAAGAGGAGGAGGATGAAATGCCCAGTCGTATCTATCCGATTCCGCCTGGTAGGCAAGACGGTAAGGGCGCGTCTAACGACTTTCTACGCAAGGTCGTCATTTCGAACTTGGTCAGATCACACAATCCCGAAATCAAGCGAAAGGCCGTAGATTATGTCGAAGAAGGGTCGAGTCAAAAAGTGGCGGAACGCATGGTCATCAACGACATGTTATCGGAACTGAGAAAAGTGGCCAGGCAATATTTAACCGAAACCGTTTTATCCATCTACCGCATTGACACCGACGCCCGTTATTCATTTATCGTGGGATTCGCCGAACGTTTGAGTAGAACTTCCGGTTTACCTATCGACCTTGCCGTTCGGGAGGCGGTGCGGCTGCACAAAACGGAGTTGAACGAATGGTTGTTGTCTAAAAAAGACGTGACGGAGGAGGAGGAGGGTGAGGAGGAGGAGGAGGAGGAGGAGGACTAGAGAAAGAACGTAAGAACCCGAACGAAAACGAAGAAATCCGACAAAATGACTAGACGACACGAAATTCGTTGGGTTACACCGCTCGCCCAGGCATTGGAGATGGCGCAATCGGAATGGGACCGTACAATCAAGGAAGTGTCCGCGCACTTTCATCGGTGGCAAAAATCGTGTCCCACCGGCACGCATCGGCAATGGATGGTTTACAGCGGAAGTCTAGGCCAGGATCCTATGGCGGCAAACTACGTGTGGAACCGGTCGAAACAATTGGTTCGCTTCGAACGAAGAGGAATTCCTCATCAGCAACGACCGATACTATAACATTTCAAAAACAAATCTTAAATCGATAAATAAATAGAATAGTTAACGTAAGAGACCAGTGAGCGCGAATGACGGAATTACGAGAATGAATCGTGAACCAGGCACGCCGGAATCGTTCGCGCTAGCGGACGATTTTGCTTTTAAAGACAAAAACATTCGATATCGCTTTCAAGGTATTAAATGGTACGGTATTTTGCTTCTGATGACGACTTGCGCCGCACCCGGAGTCATTATATGGTTACAATCTTTACCCGCCGGTGGTGCGAAACCTAACTTGAACGAGACGGAATGCCTGTATATAACCGACATCGGTGTGAAACCTAACTTGAACGAGACGGAATGCCTGTATGTGAAACAGTTTTATTTACGGGAAAGCCTCTACGCGACTGTTTGTAACCGAGACGGATACGTTTTCGTGGATATGAGAAAGTTTGTTAACGGAACGGCTACTATTATTGGCGTTGACCTCAGTCCGTTACAGTGGTTAAGCTTAAAACGGCTTTCATCCGGCATAGACATTGCTCTAACGCAGGCTGGCGCCAAGGAACTTCAGTAGGGATTTAATTATGGAGCCTTATTTCGACTCATTCTACGGCGATTCTGGAGTATTCGGCAAACATTGTGTGGGATGCAGTTTATCTCGAAAGGAACCTTCGAATCTCTCTCAAAGACGGAGCAGTTGTATATTTCGATAGGTGGACGAAATCTTAAGACATTGGGAACATCGCATTTCCGCAGATTATATCTATTGTATAGACTGAAACTGGAGACTGGGCTTGAAGTCCAAAATTATTCGTATGCAGCGTATACAACATTGATTGTCGTTGTTTTTAATAAAATAAATAAAATATTTATATAATATTTTGAGTGTTAGATGTAAAATTCCTCCTCCCCTCCTCCTCCCTCCTCCTCCTCCTCCTCTCCCCCTCCCCTCCTCCTCCCCTCCTCCTCCCTCCCCTCCTCCTCCCCTCCTCTCCTCCTCCTCCTCCTCCTCCTCCTCCTCACTGTACCTTCACTGTACCCTCTTGCCGTACTCTACCCGATTCATTCGCTTATTGTTCGCTAGTCGTTCTCACCTCGTCAATCAAGGTCTGTATTAAATAAACTCTGGTTAATAACGCTGGAATCACGTAGTGATATCGATTGATCAAACTCTTTTTCCTGGTAAAACTCACTCTCGTTGACGCCAAACTTCTTAATAGTAATTGCCTGCTTTCTATCAACCTTACGTGTCGCCTCAAAGGGTTGATAGTACCGTTCAGGAGTCTTTTCACGACGCAACTTATCGCTTTCATTTGAAGTCTCGAAATATTTTGTAACATGGATTTACGATCCGTTACGCCAGCGTCCCTTAAAGCGTCTAAATAGTTAATAACTCTGAACACGATTGATGATTCCATGATTATTCATCATCGCTCTTGTTTCCCTCTTATAGCTCCTAACTGTACCAATCATTCAATCAATCGCTCGCTCATTTATTCAATCACTCATTCAATTAATCAATTACTCACACATCTTTTACTCTATCTCCCATTTAATCAATTACTTTCTCCCTCGCTCATTCATAATCACTCATTTATTCAATCACTCATTCAATCACCCTCCTCCTCACCTCCTCCTCCTCCTTACTGTACCCTGACTGTACCCCCACTGTACCCTGACTGTACCCCCACTGCCATTCGTTCACCCTCTCAGACGGATTCAAATATCTTTTACTCCCTCGACCATTCATAATCACTCATCTATTCAATCAATCGCTTATTCATTCGTTCATTCATTTTATCAATCATTCACAAAATTAAAGCTAGCGCAGAATTTATTGGAAAAAAAAACGATTCACCCGGTGAACACTATCCGCCCCGGGCTAAATATGAAACATTGGTTATCATTCTCGTTGTTTACCTTTCATTTTTGATTATGAACTACATTAATTCGTTCAATATGAGCTTTAAAATTCGCGCGAAAATTGAGCGACATACCCGCAATAGGTTTATAAATCGATATCTGCGATACCGTGCTGAGTTTTCAAATTATCGAGTATTGTTTAGGTTATTAATTATAAATCGCTAACGGCTGGCTTCAATACGTGCTGAGTTTTCATTGCACGGGTATTATTGAGGTTATTGATTTCATTTGAAGTCATCGCGTGCAGAGTTTTCATTCTATCAGTATTGTTTAGGTTATTAAGTTTTATATTGTCATACCGTGTCGCGTTTTCATTATATCGGGTTTAGGTTATTGATTTTGTTTAAAGTCATCGCGTGCTGAGTTTTCATTCTATCGGGTTTAGGTTATTGATTTCATTTAAAGTCATCGCGTTTTCATTATATCAATATCGGGATTGTTTAGGCTATGAATCAACATCAGAACATAAATTTTATTATTATTATTATTATTATTATTATTATTATTATTATTATTATTATTATTATTATTATTATTGTTATTATTATTATTATTATTATTATTATTATTATTATTATTATTATTATTATTATTATTATTATTATGGTTAGGTGAATTCGATATAACCCGACAGCTATAACAGTGGTATTTTTATAACAACATTTGGTGTCACTACTACGATGAAATTAATTTTCCGATTAATGAACTGATGCGGTCATGAATGCAAAGTCGCTAGAGGGTCGAGATCGATTATCGGTTCATTTTAAAGAATTTATTGGGCAGTATCGTTAGGGGGGTCTACACGCGCGTTAACTATATTTATTTAACGATCCCGGTGAGTCATTAGATCCCGGTGAGTCATACGCCGGTGAGTCATTAGATCCCGCGGCGATGACGCCGATGAGTCACTCGCTCCCTGCTCCCTGCTCCCTGCTCCCTAATCCCTGCCCCCTCATTCCTAGTCCAAACGATTGTTATTTACTACTATCAAGGAAAACAATTACGTAGTTGTGGAAAATTAAGCGTTGGATTTTGTTCTGACTTTAATTTAATGGGAGGTAATTTCCTAAAACGGATATTTAAGTAACTATATCTTATTTCTTTGCATCAGTGGGCATCAGTGTTTTTCTTTCTGTACATGCCATAGACTCCTAAATTTGACAGTCAAATGATCTGTTTGAGACGTTTATGTTAAAAATTATCGATCTCATAATTACATGTATTAAGAAAAAATAAGGTAACATTGACCTCTGTGAAAAAATAACATCGTCTCGCTTTTTAAAATATCCAGATATGTGCAAATACCACAAATTAAATGAAAGATAAAATATATCATCACTAAACAAATTATTTGAATATAAAAACTGGTAAGTTTTCATTTTTGTTCGGTATATAATAAAACGCGTCGAAAAATAATAAGTTTAAAATTGCATTTTTTGTTTGCTACACAATCTTCAACTAGAAAAAAAATTCGGTAATACATTAAATAATACTTGAAATAAACAAACTAAAATGTGATGCATGGCGAATTATTACAGTGCATGTGTTGTTGTTGTTTTTTTCAGTTCCTGTAGTAGGTGCGTGTGGACTTCTGACCGTTCCGATGGCCAGATCTTTACTCTCAAAGCTTACAAGGGCCGACCAGCAAGGTATGTTCAACTTGATAGTCTAACGTGCGAGTATGCTAACATTACAAATTAACATCACGCAGTAAGAGATTGACTGAACTTCAAGTACAAAAGCACTTTTATACGTGTTCATTTATAATCTAGAACATAACGTGATCAATAAATGAAAGGTATGCGTTACCGACAAAAACGTATTCTATGGTATTATACACACAAAAAAAACCCACTAGACACCAAAGCATAACATACAAGCACACAAGTATTCTATCATAAAAAAGGACCGATCTCACATCAGACCTAACATTCGAGCACAAATGTTTTCTATCATACAAGACATATTTAACATCCAAGCACAAAACAAAATAGCAAGTAAGGACATATTCAAGATGGCTGTTTTATTAAGACAGGTGGCTGTTGAATGCAGGTGGTTGTTAAGACAGGTTCGGCCGTATCTCCAATTAATTAAAATACAGCTAGCACCCACTGGCTGGTGTTACAATATTGTAGGTCTGGTCAATGTGAATTTTTTATATTAAATTAAATGAAAAGGTGGTAGCATTCCCTTGTTTCTCTTGCAGGTGCAGTGTTTGCGGCTATAGCGGCAGTGGAGACGGCGGTTAATTTAGGAAGTTCGGTTGCTGCTAATGAGATATATTCTGCAACAGTTGGTTTATACAACGGACTTGTTTTCTTTGTATTCGCCGGATGCAGTGTTCTAAGCCTACTGCTTATGTGGTAAATACTAGTATTGCATAAATCTTCTTACTAATCTATTATATTATTCTAAGTAAGTAATTGACTCTTTCTGTTTAATTTCTATTTAAATTAACGACTATTAATAAAATTCCGTAATTTTAATCTACCTTTGAAACATTCTGTGTTACAAGAGATTAGAAAGTTGTGAAATAAGAACACAATTAAATGTGTTACAAATGTTGTTAGAACATGCTTCCTTTTGAAATAGGAATATTATATCAAACACGTAAAGGTTGTGTGTTGTTGTTTTGTTATTGTTGTTGTTGTTTGTTGTTGGTTTTTTTTTCAAAAAGATTTGAAAAATATGAGTTTTAAATATTTTAGCCTTAATTAATTTCTGTAAATCAAAAAACATCGCAGCTTTAGTTTACAGACCCCCTGATTGTAAACCACTTTTTATGGTCAAATCAGTTTGAGCGTGAACATTTGATGGCTTCATTTCTTTTCGTTTTTTAATAAAATTTAAAACATGTTAAACAGAAAATGTGACATAATTGATATCAATAACAAGAGCAGAACAAACAGTTCTTTCTTTCTTATGAAGGTTATTAATGTTCAAAATATTGTAAGTTTAATTACAGTATTGAGTTTAGCATGAGAAACGTTTTATAATCACTGGGCCAGGTCTATTGTTTTACAGAAATAGTTTGCATTTGCAATATAACAATGAAATTTCAGATTTGGAAATTTTGACTGCCAAAAATGAAATGTCCGTGCATAAGGCAAAAACAAAACTTCAAACGCATGGTAAAAAATCCTTTTTTTTTCATATACAGCAGACGCATGCACTCAGCAACTACCTGTCTGACACAGCCACTTAGAATATGTCATAAACTGACATTTATTACGGCAACACAACCTGTGGGACTGGTAAAAAGTGGTCTTAAAAGTGGGTGGTCTTTATCTTAAGGTATAAAACATGGAAAACTGTGAAATGGGACATTGGAATAGTGGTCTTATTATCATGGCGGTCTTAATTTCAGGGTGGTCTCATTGAGGATTTTTTACTGTATACACGTTATATTTTTCTTGGAAATATACAGCTACTTTCCATCGGATCTCAGTGAAAAAAAACAACATTAATTTATTAAAATTTTTATTTTAAGGAAAATAAATCGTCTTCTATGAAATAAACACTGTATAACAAGTTCAATTTAAATATCAATTTCAAGAACCAAACCAGATGGTAATAGTGTTACCAACTTCACGTCATGCTTACTTATAAATCTCTGATACAAATGTAGGAATATCCATTTCATTTAATTTTATTTCATTCAAAGAAATATTAACAGTCACAGAGTAGAAAGCAGTTAGACGACATCCAGTGCGAAAAATCAATATTGTACAGGGTTTGTGTGTTTTTTTTCAGGATTTTCAAATACGGATCAAGAAAAAATATACCTCTTCAACTTTTAGAAGTAAGATAACAACAGGAAGGCGGACGTAACAGCACGGGGTTGACATAACAGCATGGGGCCGGACATAACAGCACGAAGTGTAAGATCGTGATCAACATTTGCAAACCGGACAATTTCTAATGACATATGTAACAGTGGCATCCCCGAGCGCCAAAATCGCAGTTTGCTTGTGTGCAGTGGTTCCTTTGACAAATAATTAATGTGAAAGTAGTTGAAGTTGGATTTAACAATTGTAAATAAATAATTATTTATTTAATACGGCAATCTAAGTTGATCTGGTTTGTCAAACATAAAACAAGGAATTTCAAGTGCAGCCTCAACATGATGAAAAACTAGAAACCTTAAAATACAAGCGAGTAGACTCATTCTGTCAAACAATGTTTCAGACTGCAATCCATGGCGTCGGCTTTGGTCACAATATCTGGTCTCAAGAAATAAAACTTTCAAAATATATATGACAACCATAGCACTGATTCGAAACACGTGGCGACAATTTACGACCGCATATATAGACGTTTGTGGCTGTTTTTTATATTTAACTATTTACTTTTGGATACTAGTATCGTGTGCTATAGCAAAGATTAATATGCATGCATTTACGAGTATAATATAATATTCGCTAGTTTATCCAATTTTATTGTCGGAATTTCTTATGGTCTATTTTTATATTTTAAATTCATGAAAGTTAAAACATATACAATCATTCTAAATTAAACTATGACATCTGTTTCGTGTTCTTTTTTTTCACAGCTGTAACAGCTGAAATGTTGAGTGTTATTGTGTCTTTTGGAACTTTCAGTTTTGACACGAATACTTTAATTTGTGAAATGATGGTAGTAAATATCAGTGAACAACAAATAACCTGTTTGTCGATTTTCTGTGTTGGCGACTTGGCATTATATTTTAAAAATAAAATAAACCACGATCGAGACATTTAACGCTGAAAACACAACACATAGGATGGCGTCGACACGTCGGATTGTCTTAAACAAGAACTCTTTATTTATGATAACAAAATATCGTTTTGGAAACATTTGTTTACTGTATATTTATCCATTTCAATTTTCTGTCTTTCTTTCGTATTTCTGTGTTAATTTTGGCCGGACAGACACGTTTCAAAAATAAGAAAACAGCTTTTTCTCTGTAACGGCGCTCACCCTCAGCCCGCGGCTAAATCAGGTGGCGACACGAACAAAAACTAAGTCGGTTATTAGTTTTCTTGCCAAACAAACAAAGGTTAGAAAAGTTTAACATCTATCATGAAATTTTACAAGCCTATATGTTCTCTTGTTGTTTCTGAGGTGAGCTTTTGGGCGAAATTTCAGAGCTCTAGACCGTCGGCGAGCGCTAGGGCGGATGTAAAACCACTAAAAAAACACAGCGTAAAATTTCGAAGTCCGAAAACGTTATACAGACGTTTAAGGTGCTCGTACTTCGAACCCAGATGCTAGCGCCATTTAAATGCAGTAACCCGAAAAGACGACTGGGTCGTGTGGCACTGATGATGGGCTACAGGAAAACGCTTTCGGCAGTTTTCCCTATATAAAGTACCGTTGGAATAATCCAATCTCTTTGAAATTTGCACGGCGTTCCGAGGTCTCTGAGGTGAGCTAATGGGCGAAATTTCAGAGCTGTAGACCGTCGGCGAGCGCTAAGGCGGCTGTAAAACCACTAAAAACACACAACGTAAAATTTCAGTCCGAAAACGCTATACAGACGTTTTAGGTGCTCGTACTTCGAACCCAGATGGTAGCGCCATTTAAATGCAGTAACCCGAAAAGACGATTGGGTCGTGTGGCACTGATGATGGGCTACCGGAAACCGCTTTTGGTTTGGGTTACTGCATTTAAATGGAGCTTGTAGCCGTCGGATTTCAATGGCCATTTTACAGTGAAAACAAATGCCTGTTTTTTCGGCAGTTTTCCCTATATGAAGTACCGTTGGAATAATCCAATCTCTTTGAAATTTGCAAGGCCTTTAGAGGTCTCTGAGGTGAGCTTATGGGCGAAATTTCAGAGCTCTAGACCGTCGGCGAGCGCTAGGGCGGGTGTAAAACCACTAAAAAACACAGCGTAAAATTTCAAAGTCCGAAAACGTTATACAGACGTTTTAGGTGCTCGTACTTCGAACCCAGATGGTAACGCCATTTAAATGCAGTAACCCGAAAAGAGGATTGGGTCGTGTGGCACTGATGATGGGCTGCCGGAAACCGCTTTTGGTTTGGGTTACTGCATTTAAATGGAGCTTGTAGCCGTCGGTTTTCAATGGCCATTTTACAGTGCACAAAATGCCTGTTTTTTCGGCAGTTTTCCCTATATCCTTTTCCACGACCATAACGTATTTAAACGTGACAAAATTTTGACTTCCCAAAACCCGACCCTGTTTGACGGGAAGACACCCGAAACGTATTTAAACGTATAAAAAATCGCCTTTGAAAACCCGACCGTGTTTTTTCGTCGGAAACCCGTCGATTTATTTTTCATTTTTAAAAAGTCTATACTTTGGTGGCTAATTAGAAGAACACGGAATCATCGACCAGTATTTTAACACTATTAGTCCTTTGATCGCATCGCATATTTTCTCTCAAATATTATTTAGTAAGAAATTGAATACATGTGACTAAGATAATCTGATAAGAAAATTAGTAATTTTAAAAAGTTCAATTTTAAGAAAAAAAAATCTAATTACATGTGTTGCTGTTTCTTCATCTTTCATTGTCAAAATAAAAAAGTGGCTCCAAAACGGTTATTCATTATTTTTTAAAAACACCTTTATCTACCTATTAATAACTTAAAAATGACATTTTTTTGCAATGGCATAAAAATTAATGACTGTTAATTAGATTAATTAATTTACGGAATTTTACGTTACAGTCTTCCTGCGATAAACCGAATTTTTCACCCATTACGTAAAAGAGCGTTGAAATTCGGGATTTTAACGCACTATTCTTGATATGCATTTTCCACCCCTTTTTATAGAAGAAAGACCGTAACGTTAGATATCGTGTTTTACAGTTATTTATCGGGTTTCTTACCATGTTGAAAATTCCGAATTTCATTAAAAGGTAGAATACCGGTAACGGACAAAAGCGTATATGCTTTATTCAAACATACAAGTTATCAACGGGCATTAACAAATTTTACGCAGATTTACGTTATGGGTTTTAAAGTCGTGAAAAAAAACATACGTTTTAATACGTTTCGGGCGACATCCAGTAAAACAGGGTCGGGTTTTGGGAAGTCAAAATTGTGTCACGTTTAAATACGTTACGGACGTCCGTCCGGAAAACAGGGTCGGGGGCAGGAAGGGATATAAAGTACCGTTGGAATAATCATATCTCTTTGAAATTTGCACGGCGTTTAGAGGTCCTTGAGAAGAGCTTATGGGCGAAATTTCAGAGCTCTAGACCGTCGGCGGGAGCAAGGGCGGGTGTAAAACCACTAAAAAAAACACAGCGTAAAATTTCAAAGTCCGAAAACGCTATACAGATGTTTCAGGTGCTCGTACTTCGAACCCAGATGGTAGCGCCATTTAAATGCAGTAACCCGAAAAGACGATTGTGTCGTGTGGCACTGATGTTGGGCTACCGGAAACCGCTTTTGGTTTGGGTTACTGCATTTAAATGGAGCTTGTAGCCGTCAGTTTTCAATGGCCATTTTACAGTGCAAAAAATGCCTGTTTTTTCGGCAGTTTTCCCTATATGAAGTACCGTTGGAATAATCCAATGTCTTTGAAATTTGCACGGCCTTTAGAGGTCTTTGCGGTGAGCTTATAGGCGAAATTTCAGAGCTCTAGACCGTCGGCGAGCGCTAGGGCGGGTGTAAAACCACTAAAAAAACACAGCGTAAAATTTCGCAGTCTTTAAACGTTATACAGACGTTTTAGGTGCTCGTACTTCAAACCCAGATGGTTGAGCCATTTAAATGGAGTAACCCGAAAAGACGATTGTGTCGTGTGGCACTGATGATGGACTACCGGAAACCGCTTTTTTAGGGGGTTACTGCATTTAAATGGAGCTTGTAGCCGTCGGTTTTCAATAGCCATTTTACAGTGCAAAAAGTGCCTGTTTTTTCGGCAGTTTTCCCTATTTGTACCGTTGGAATAATCCAATCTCTTTGAAATTTGCACGGCGTTTAGAGGTCTCTGAGGTGAGCTTATGGGCGAAATTTCAGAGCTCTAGACCGTCGGCAAGCGCTAGGGCGGGTGTAAAACCACTAAAAAGTACAATGCGTAAAATTTCAAAGTTCGAAAACGTTATACAGACGTTCTAGGTGCTCGTACTTCGAACCCAGATGGTAGCGCTTTTTAAATGCAGTAACCCGGAAAGACGATTGGGTCGTGTGGCACTGATGATGGGTTACCAAAAACCGATTTTGCTGTGGGTTACTGCATTTAAATGGAGCTTGTAGCTGTCGGTTTTCAATGGCCATTTTACAGTGCAAAAATGCCGGTTTTTCGGCTGTTTTCGCGATATAAAGTACCGTTGGAATAACCCAATCTCTTTGAAATTTGCACGGCGTTAAGAGGTCTCATAGGTGATTGTCGGCGAGCGCTAGGGCGGGTGTAAAACCACTAAAAAAACACAGCGTAAAATTACATAGTCCGAAAACGTTATTCAGACGTTTTAGGTGCTCGTACTTCGAACCCAGATGGTAGCGCCATTGAAATGCAGTAGCCCAAAAAGACGATTGGGTCGTGTGGCACTGATGATGGGCTACCGGAAACCGCTTTTGGTTTGGGTTACTGCATTTAAATGGAGATTGAAGCCGTCGGTTTTCAATGGCCATTTTACAATGCAAAAATGCCTGTCTTTCGGCAGTTTTCCCTATATAAAATACCGTTGGAATAATCCAATCTCTTTGAAATTTGCAGGGTTTTAGGGGTCTATGAGGCGAGCTTATGGGCGAAATTTCAGAGCTCTAGACCGTCGGCGAGCGCTACGGCGGGTGTAAAACCACTAAAAAAACACAGCGTAAAATTTCGTTGACTGAAGCGTAAAATTTCAAAGTCCGAAAACGTATACAGACGTTTTAGGTGCTCGTACTTCGAACCCAGATGGTAGCGCCATTTAAATGTAGCTACCGGAAACCGCTTTTGGTTTGGGTTACTGCATTTAAATGGAGCTTGTCGCCGTAAGTTTTCAATGGCCCTTTCACAGTGCAAAAAATGCCTGTTTTTTTTTTCGCCAGTTTTCGCTATATAAAGTACCGTTGGAATAATCCAATCTCTTTGAAATTTGCATTGATTCTAGAGGTCTCTGAGGTGAGCTAATGGGCGAAATTTCAGAGCTCTAGACCGTTGGCGAGGGCTAGGGCGGGTGTAAAACCACTAAAAAAAACAATGCGTAAAATTTCAAAGTCCGAAAACGTTATACAGACGTTTTAGGTGCTCGTACTTGGAACCCAGATGGTAACGCCATTTCAATGCAGTAACCCGAAAAGACGATTGTGTCGTGTGGCACTGATGATGGGCTACCGGAAACCGCTTTTTTGGGGGATTACTGCATTTAAATGGAGCTTGTAGCCGTCAGTTTTCAATGGCCCTTTCACAGTGCAAAAAATGCCTGTTTTTTTCGTCAGTTTTCCCTATATAAAGTACCGTTGGAATAATCCAATCTCTTTGAAATTTGCACGGCCTTTAGAGGTCTTTGAGGTGAGCTTATGGGCAAATTTCAGAGCTCTAGACCGTCGGCGAGCGCTAGGGTGGGTGTTAAACCACAAAAAAAACACAGCGTAAAATTTCAAAGTCCGAAAACGTTATACAGACGTTTTAGGTGCTCGATCTTCGAACCCAGATGGTAGCGCCATTTAAATGCAGTATCCCGAAAAGACGATTGGGTCATATGGCACTGATGATGGGCTACCGGAGACTGCTTTTGGTTTGGGTTACTGCATTTAAATGAAGCTTGTAGCCGTCGGTTTTCAATGGCCATTTTAGAGTGCAAAAATGCCTCATGGTAGCGTTTTTTAAATGCAGTAACCAGAAAAGACGATTGGTAACCAGAGTGAAAAATAATGGTAACCAGAGTGAAAATAATGGTAACCAGAGTGAAAATAATGGTAACCAGAGTGAAAATAATGGTAACCAGAGTGAAAATAATGGTAACTGGATTGAAAATAATGGTAACCATTGTGAAAAAAAAGGTAACTGAAGTGAAAATAATGGTAACTGGAGTGAAAATCATGGCAACTGGAGTGAAAATAATGGTAACCAGAGTGAAAATAATGGTAATTAGAGTGAAAATAATGGTAACCAGAGTTAACTAGGGTAACCATTATTTGCACTCTGGTTACCATTATTTTCACTCTGGTTACCATTATTTTCACTCTGGTTACCATTATTTTTACTCTGGTTACCATTATTTCACTCTGGTTACCATTTTTTTCACTCTGGTTGCCATTTTTTTTTCTCCATTAACCAATATTTTCACTCTGGTTACCATTATTTTCACTCTGGTTACCATTATTTTCACTCCAGGTATCATTAGTTACACTCTGGTTACCATTATTTTCACTCTCCGCTCCATTATGTTCACTCCAGTTACCATTATTTTCACTCTGGTTACCATTATTTTCACTCCAGTTACCATTATTTTCACTCTGGTTACCATTATTTTCACTCCAGTTACCATTATTTTCACTCCAGTTACCATTATTTTCACTCTGGTTACCATTATTTTCACTCTGGTTACCATTATTTTCACTCCGGTTACCATTATTTTCACTCTGGTTACCATTATTTTCACTCTGGTTACCATTATTTTCACTTTGGTTAACAATTTCACTCCAGTTACCATTATTTTCACTCTGGTTGCGATTATTTTCTCTACTTTTACCAATTTTTTCACTCTGGTTACCATTATTTTCACTCTGGTTACCATTATTTTTACTCCAGGTAACATTAGTTTCACTCTGGTTACCATTATATTCTCTCTGCGTACCATTATGTTCACTCCAGTTACCATTATTTTCACTCTGGTTACCATTATTTTCACTCTGGTTACCATTACGTTCACTCTGGTTATTATTATTTTCACTCTGGTTACCATTATTTTCACTCTGGTTACCATTTTTTTCACCCCAGTTACCATTATTTTCACTCCAGTTACCATTATTTTCACTCCAGTTACCATTATTTTCAATCCAGTTACCATTATTTTCACTCCAGTTACCATTACTTTCACTCTGGTTACCATTATTTTCACTATGGTTACCATAATTTTCAATCCAGTTACCATTATTTTAACTCTGTCTTCCATTATTTTCACTCTGGTTACCATTATTTTCACTCAGGTTACCAATATTTTCACTCTGGTTTCCAATTATTTTTACTCCAGTTACCATTATTTTCACTCTGGTTACCATTAGTTTCACTCTGGTTACCATTATTTTCACTCTGGTTAACATTATTTTTACTCCCGTTACCATTATTTTCACTCCAGTTACCATTATTTTCACTCTAGTTACCGTTATTTTCAATCCAGTTACCATTATTTTCACTCCGGTTACCATTAATTTCACTCTGGTTACCATTATTTTCACTCTGGTTACCATTATTTTCACTCCAGTTACCATCATTTTCACTCTGGTTACTATTATTTTCAATCTGGTTACCTTTATTTTCACCCTGGTTACCATTATTGTACCTCTGGTTACCATTTTTTAACTCTGGTTACCATTATTTTCACTCTGGTACAATTTTGTCGCTCTTGTTACCTTTACTTTCAATCTGGTTACCATTATTTTCACTCTTGTTACCATTATTTTCACTCTGGTTGCGATTATTTTCTCTACATTTACCAATATTTTTTCTCTGGTTACCATTATTTTCACTCTGGTTACCATTATTTTTACTCCAGGTACCATTAGTTTCACTCTGGTTACCATTATTTTCTCTCTGCGTACCATTATGTTCACTCCAGTTACCATTATTTTCACTCTGGTTACCATTATTTTCACTCTGGTTATCATTACGTTCACTCTGGTTATTATTATTTTCACTCCAGTTACCATTACTTTCACTCTGGTTACCATTATTTTCACTCTGGTTACCATTATTTTCACTCTGGTTACCATTATTTTCACTCTTGTTACCATTATTTTCACTCTGGTTACCATTATCTTCACTCTGGATAGCATTATTTTCACTCTGGTTACCATTATTTTCACTCCGATTACCATTACTTTCACTCCGGTTACCGATATTTTCACTTTGGTTACCATTATTTTCACTCTGGTTACCATTATTTTCACTCTGGTTACCATTATTTTCACTCTGGTTAACATAATTTTCACTCTGGTTAACAATTTCACTGTGGTTACCATTATTTTTTACTCCTGTTTTCATTATTTTCACTCTGGTTACCATTATTTTCAATCCAGTTACCATTATTTTCACTCTGGTTTCCAATTATTTTTACTCCAGTTACCATTATTTTCACTCTGGTTACCATTAGTTTCACTCTGGTTACCATTATTTTCACTCTGGTTAACATTATATTTACTCCCGTTACCATTATTTTCACTCCAGTTACCATTACTTTCACCCTAGTTACCGTTATTTTCAATCCAGTTACCATTATTTTCACTCCGGTTACCATTATTTTCACTCTGGTTACCATTATTTTCACTCTGGTTACCATTATTTTCACTCCAGTTACCATTATTTTCACTCTGGTTACTATTATTTTCACTCTGGTTACCTTTATTTTCACTCTGGTTAACATTATTGTCCCTCTGGTTACCTATTTTTAACTCTGGTTACCATTATTTTCACTCTGGTACAATTTTTTCACTCTTGTTACCATTACTTTCAATCTGGTTACCATTATTTTCATTCTGGTTACCATTATTTTCACTCTGGTTGCGATTATTTTCTCTACATTTACCAATTTTTTCACTCTGGTTACCATTATTTTCACTCTGGTTACCATTATTTTTACTCCAGGTACCATTAGTTTCACTCTGGTAACCATTATATTCTCTCTGCGTACCATTATGTTCACTCCAGTTACCATTATTTTCACTCTGGTTACCATTATTTTCACTCTGGTTACCATTACGTTCACTCTGGTTATTATAATTTTCATTCCAGTTACCATTATTTTCACTCTGGTTACCATTATTTTCACTCTGGTAACCATTATTTTCACTCCAGTTACCATTATTTTCACTCTGGTTACCATTATTTTCACCCTTGTTACCATTATTTTCACTCTGGTTACCATTATCTTCACTCTGGATAGCATTATTTTCACTCTGGTTACCATTATTTTTACTCCGATTACCATTACTTTCACTCCGGTTACCGATATTTTCACTCTGGTTACCATTATTTTCACTCTGGTTACCATTGTTTTCACTCTGGTTACCATTATTTTCACTCTGGTTAACATAATTTTCACTCTGGTTAACAATTTCACTCTGGTTACCATTATTTTCACTCTGGTTACCATTATTTTCACTCTGCTTACCATTATTTTCACTCCTGTTAGCATTATTTTCACTCTGGTTACCATTATTTTCACACTGGTTACCATCATTTTCAATCCAGTTACCATTATTTTCACTCCAGTTACCATTACTTTCACTCTGGTTACCATTACTGTCATTACAGTTACCATTATTTTCACTCTGGTTACCATTATTTTCAATCCAGTTTCCATTATTTTCACTCTGGTTACCATTATTTTCACTCTAGTTACTATTATTTGCACTCCAGTTACCATTATTTTCACTCTGGCTACCATTATTTTCACTCCAGTTACCATTATTCTCACTCCAGTTATCATTATTTTCACTCTGGTTACCATTATTTTCACTCTTGTTAAAATTATTTTCACTCTGGTTACCATGATTTTCACACTAGTTTCCATGATTTTCACTCTGGTTACCATTATTTTCACCCCAGTTACCATTTTTGTCACTCCAGTTACCATTATTTTCACTCTGGTTACCATTATTTTCACTCTGGTTACCATTATTTTCACTCTGGTTACCATTATTTTTTCTCTGGTTACCATTATTTTCACTCTGGTTACCATTATTTTCACTCCAGTTACCATCATTTTCACTCTGGTTACCATTATTTTCACTCTGGTTACCATTATCTTCACTCTGGTTACCATTATTTTCACTCTGGTTACCATAATTTTCAATCCAGTTACCATTATTTTCACTCCAGTTTCCATTATTTTCACTGTGGTTACCATTATTTTGACTCCAGTTACCATTATTTTCACTCTGGTTACCGTTATTTTCAATATGGTTACCATTATTTTCACTCTGTTTACCATTATTTGCACTATGGTTACCATTATTTTCATTCCAGTTACCATTATTTTCACTCTGGTTCCCATTATTTTCACTCCAGTTACCATTATTTTCACTCTAATTACCATTATTTTCACTCTGGTTACCATTATTTTCACTCTGGCTACCATTATTTTTACTCCAGTTACCATTATTTTCACTCTGGTTACCATTATTTTCTCTCTGGTTACCATTATTTTCACTCTGGTTACCATTATTTTCACTCCGGTTACCATTATTTTTAATCCAGTTACCATTATTTTCACTCTGGTTACCATTATTTTCACGGTGGTTACCATTATTTTCATTCTGGTTACCATTATTTTCACTCTGGTTGCCATTATTTTCACTCTGGTTACCATTATTTTCACTCCAGTTACCATTATTTTCAATCCAGTTACCATTATTTTGACTCTTGTTACCATTATTTTCACTCTGGTTACCATTATTTTCGCTCTGGTTACCCTAATTTTTACTCCAGTTACCATAATTTTCACTCTGCTACCATTTTCTCACTCTGGTTACCATTATTTTCACTCCAGTTACCATTATTTTCACTCTGGTTACAATTATTTTCACTCTGGTTACCATTATTTTCACCCTGGTTACCATTATTTTCACTCTGGTTACCATTATTTTAGCTCCAGTTACCATTATTTTCACTCCAGTTACCATTATTTCACTCTGGTTACCATTTATTTCAATCTGGTTACCATTATTATCACTCCGGTTACCATTATTTTTAATCCAGTTACCATTATTTTCACTCTGGTTACCATAATTTTCACTCTGGCTACCATTATTTTCACTCTGGTTACCATTATTTTCACTCCAGTTACCATAATTTTCACTCTGGTAACCATTCTTTTCACTCTGGTTACCATTATTTTCACTCTGGTTATTATTATTTTCAATCCAGTTACCATTATTTTCACTCCAGTTTCCATTATTTTCACTCTGGTTACCATTATTTTCAAACAAGTTACCATTATTTTAACTCTGGTTGCCATTATTTTCACTCTGGTTACCATTATTTTCACTCTGGTTACCATTATTTTCACTCCAGTTACCATTATTTTCACTCCAGTTACCATTATTTTCAATCCAGTTACCATTATTTTCACTCTGGTTACCACTATCTTCACTCTGGTTACCATTATTTTCACTCTGGTTACCATTATTTTCACTGTGGTTACCATTATTTTGACTCCAGTTACCATTATTTTCACTCTGGTTACCGTTATTTTCATTATGGTTACCATTATTTTCACTCTGTTTACCATTATTTGCACTATGGTTACCATTATTTTCACTCCGGTTACCATGATTTTCACTCTGGTTCCCATTATTTTCACTCTTGTTAATATTATTTTCACTCTGGTTACCATTATTTTCACTCTGGTTACCATTATTTTCACTCTGGTTACCATTATTTTCACTCTGGTTACCATTATTTTCACTCAAGTTACCATTATTTTCACTCCAGTTACCATTATTTCACTCTGGTTACCATTAATTTCAATCTGGTTACCATTATTATCACTCCGGTTACCATTATTTTTAATCCAGTTACCATTATTTTCACGCTGGTTACCATTCTTTTCATTCTGGTTACCATTATTTTCACTCTGGTTGCCATTATTTTCACTCTGGTTACCATTATTTTCACTCGAGTTACCATTATTTTCACTCCAGTTACCTTTTTTTTCACTCTATTTACCATTATTTTGACTCAAGTTACCATTATTTTCACTCTGGTTACCATTATTTTCGCTCTGGTTACCCTAATTTTTACTCCAGTTACCATAATTTTCACTCTGGTACCACTCTTTCACTCTGGTTACCATTATTTGCACTATGGTTACCATTATTTTCACTCTGGTTACCATTGTTTTTACTCTGGTTACCATTATTTTCACTCTGGTTACCATTATTTTCACTCTGGTTACCATTATTTTCACACTGGTTCTCATTATTTCACTCTGGTTACCATTATTTTCACTCTGGTTACCATTATTTCACTGTGGTTACCATTATTTTCACACAGGTTACCATTATTTTCACTCTGGTTACCATTATTTCCACTCTGGTTACCATTATTTTCACTCTGGTTACCATTATTTTCACTCCAGTTACCATTATTTTCACTCTGGTTACCATTATTTTCACTCTGGTTACCATTATTGTCACTCTGATTACCATTATTTTCACTCTTGTTACCATTATTTTCACTCTGGTTACCTTTTTTTCACTCCAGTAACCATTATTTTCACTCCAATTACCATTATTTTCACTCGAGTTACCATTATTTTCACTCTGGTTACCATTATTTTCAATCCAGTTACCATTATTTTCACTCCGGTTACCATTATTCTCACTCCAGTTACCATTATTTTCACTCTGGTTGCCATTATTTTCACTCTGGTTACCATTATTTTCACTCTGGTTACCATTATTTTCACTCCAGTTACCATTATTTTCACTCTGGTTACCATTATTTTCACTCCAGTTACCATTATTTTCACTTTGGTTATCGTTATTTTCTTTCTGGTTACCATTATTTTCACTATGGTTACCATTATTTTCATTCTGGTTACCATTATTTTCACTCTGGTTACCATTTTTTTCACTCTGGTTACCATTATTTTTACTCTGGTTACCATTATTTTCACTATGGTTACAGTATTTTTCATTCTGGTTACCATTATTTTCCCTCTGGTTACCATTATTTTCATTCCGGTTACCATTATTTTCACTCTGGTGACAATTATTTTCACTCTGGTTACCATCATTTTCACTCTGGTTACCATCATTTTCACTCTGGTTACCATTAGTTTCACTCTGGTTACCATTAGTTTCACTCTGGTTACCATTATTTTCACTCTTGTTACCATTATTTTCACTCTGGTTACCATTATTTTCACTCTGGTTACCATTATTTTCACTCCAGTTACCATCATTTTCACTCTGGTTACCATTATTTTCACTCTCTCTTGTTACCATTATCTTCACTCTGGTTACCATTATTTTCACTCTTGTTACCATAATTTTCAATCCAGTAACCATTATTTTCACTCTGGTTACCATTATTTTCACTGTGGTTACTATTATTTTGACTCCAGTTACCATTATTTTCACTCTGGTTACCATTATTTTCATTATGGTTACCATTATTTTCACTCTGTTTACCATTATTTGCACTATGGTTACCATTATTTTCACACCGGTTACCATTATTTTCACTCTGGTTACCATTATTTTCACTCTGGTTACCATTATTTTCACTATGGTTACCATTATTTTCACTCCAGTTACCATTATTTTCACTCCAGTTACCATTATTTCACTCTGGTTACCATTAATTTCAATCTGGTTACCATTATTTTTAATCCAGTTACAATTATTTTCACTCTGGTTACCATTATTTTGACGCTGGTTACCATTATTTTCATTCTGGTTACCATTATTTTCACTCTTGTTGCCATTATTTTCACTCTGGTTACCATTATTTTCACTCGAGTTACCATTATTTTCACTCCAGTTGCCTTTTTTTTTACTCCATTTACCATTATTTTGACTCTGGTTACCATTATTTTCACTCTGGTTACCATTATTTTCGCTCTGGTTACGCTAATTTTTACTCCAGTTACCATAATTTTCACTCTGGTACCATTTTTTCACTCTGGTTACCATTATTTTCACTCCAGTTACCATTATTTTCACTCTGGTTACCATTGTTTTTACTCTGGTTACCATTATTTCACTCTGGTTACCATTATTTTCACTCTGGTTACCATTATTGTCACTCGGATTACCGTTATTTTCACTCTTGTTACCATTATTTTCACTCTGTTTACCTTTTTTTTACTCCAGTTACCATTATTTTCACTCCAATTACCATTATTTTCACTCGAGTTACCATTATTTTCACTCTGGTTACCATTATTTTCAATCCAGTTACCATTATTTTCACTCCGGTTACCATTATTCTCACTCCAGTTACCATTATTTTCACTCTGGTTGCCATTATTTTCACTCTGGTTACCATTATTTTCACTCTGGTTACCATTATTTTCACTCCAGTTACCATTATTTTCACTCTGGTTACCATTATTTTCACTCCAGTTAACATTATTTTCACTTTGGTTATCGTTATTTTCACTCTGGTTACCATTATTTTCACTATGGTTACCATTATTTTCATTCTGGTTACCATTATTTTCACTCTGGTTACCATTATTTTCACTCTGGTTACCATTATTTTTACTCTGGTTACCATTATTTTCACTATGGTTACAGTAATTTTCATTCTGGTTACCATTATTTTCACTCTGGTTACCATTATTTTCCCTCTGGTAACCATTATTTTCATTCCGGTTACCATTATTTTCACTCTGGTGACAATTATTTTCACTCTGGTTACTATCATTTTCACTCTGGTTACCATCATTTTCACTCTGGTTACCATTAGTTTCACTCTGGTTACCATTAGTTTCACTCTGGTTACCATTATTTTCACTCTTGTTACCATTATTTTCACTCTGGTTACCATTATTTTCACTCCAGTTACCATTATTTTCACTCTGGTTACCATTATTTTCAATCCAGTTACCATTATTTTCACTACAGTTACCATTATTTTCACTTTGGTTACCATTATTTTCAATCCTGTTACCATTATTTTCACTCCGGTTACCATTATTTTCACTCTGGTTACCATTACTCTCACTCTTGTTACCATTATTTTTACTCTGGTAATCATTATTTTCACTCTGGTTACCATTATTCTCACTCCAGTTACCATTATTTTCACTCTGGTTACCATTATTTTCACACTGGTTACCATTATTTTAACTCTGGTTACCTTTTTTCACTCCAGTTACCATTATTTTCACTCCAATTACCATTATTTTCACTCGAGTTACCATTATTTTCACTCTGGTTACCATTATTTTCAATCCAGTTACCATTATTTTCACTCAGGTTACCATAATTCTCACTCCAGTTACCATTATTTTCACTCTGGTTGCCATTATTTTCACTCTGGTTACCATTACTTTCACTCTGGTTACCATTATTTTCACTCCAGTTACCATTATTTTCACTCTGGTTACCATTATTTTCACTCCAGTTACCATTATTTTCACTTTGGTTATCGTTATTTTCTTTCTGGTTACCATTATTTTCACTATGGTTACCATTATTTTCATTCTGGTTACCATTATTTTCACTCTGGTTACCATTATTTTCACTCTGGTTACCATTATTTTTACTCTGGTTACCATTATTTTCACTATGGTAACAGTAATTTTCATTCTGGTTACCATTATTTTCATTCCGGTTACCATTATTTTCACTCTGGTGACAATTATTTTCACTCTGGTTACCATCATTTTCACTCTGGTTACCATCATTTTCACTCTGGTTACCATTAGTTTCACTCTGGTTACCATTAGTTTCACTCTGGTTACCATTATTTTCACTCTTGTTACCATTATTTTCACTCTGGTTACCATTATTTTCACTCCAGTTACCATTATTTTCACTCTGGTTACCATTATTTTCAATCCAGTTACCATTATTTTCACTCCAGGTACCATTATTTTCACTTTGGTTACCATTATTTTCAATCCTGTTACCATTATTTTCACTCCGGTTACCATTATTTTCACTCTGGTTACCATTACTCTCACTCTTGTTACCATTATTTTTACTCTGGTAATCATTATTTTCACTCTGGTTACCATTATTCTCACTCCAGTTACCATTATTTTCACTCTAGTTACCATTATTTTCACACTGGTTACCATTATTTTCACTCTGGTTACCATTATTTTCACTCTGGTTACCATGATTTTCACTCCGGTTACCATTATTTTCACTCTAGTTACCATTATTTTCACTCTGGTTACCATTATTTTCACTCTGGTTACCATTATTTTCACTCCGGTTACCATTAATTTCACTCCGGTTACCATTATTTTCACTCTGGTTACCATTATTTTCACTCTGGTTACCATTATTTTCTCTCTGGTTACCATTATTTTCACTCGAGTTACCATTATTTTCACTCTGGTTACCATTATTTTTCTCTCTGGTTACCATTATTTTCACTCCAGTTACCATTATTTTCACTCTGGTTACCATTATTTTCAATCCAGTTACCATTATTTTCACTTTGGTTACCATAATTTTCACTCTGGTTACCATTATTTTCACTATGGTTACCATTATTTTCATTTTGGTTACCATTATTGTCACTCTGGTTTCCATTATTTTCCCTCACGTTACCATTATTTTCACTCCGGTTACCATTATTTACACTCTCGTTACCATTTTTTTCACTTTGGTTACCATTATTTTCACTCTGGTTATCATTAGTTTCACTCTGGTTACCATTCTTTTCACTATGGTAACCATTATTTTCACTCTGGTTACCATTATTTTCACTCGAGTTACCATTATTTTCACTCCAGTTACCATTATTATCACTCTAGTTACCATTATTTTCACTCCGGTTACCATTATTCTCACTCTGGTTACCATTATTTTCACTCCGGTTTCCATTATTTTCACTCTTGAAACCATTTGTTTCACTCTTGTTACCATTATTTTTCACTTCAGTTACCATTATTTTCACTCTGGTTACCATTATTTTCACTCTGGTTACCATTATTTTCACTCTGGTTACCATTATTTTCACTCCAGTTACCATTATTTTCACTCTGGTTACCATTATTTTCACTCCAGTTACCATTATTTTCACTCTGGTTACCATTATTTTCACTCCAGTTACCATTATTTTCACTCCGGTTACCATTATTTTCACTCCAGTTACCATTATTTTCACTCTGGTTACCATTATTTTCACTCCAGTTACCATTATTTTCACTCTGGTTACCATTATTTTCACTCCAGTAACCATTATTTTACCTCTGGTTACCATTATTTTCACTCCAGTTACCATTATTTTCATTCCAGTTACCATTATTTTCACTCCGGTTACCATTATGTTCACTCTGGTTACCATTATTTTCACTCCGGTTACCATTATTTTCACTCCAGTTACCATTATTTTCACTCTGGTTACCATTATTTTCACTCCAGTTACCATTATTTTCACTCTGGTTACCATTATTTTCACTCTGGTTAACCATTATTTTACCTCTGGTTACCATTATTTTCACTCTAGTTACCATTATTTTCATTCCAGTTACCATTATTTTCACTCCGGTTACCATTATGTTCACTCCAGTTACCATTATTTTCACTCTGGTTACCATTATTTTCACTCCAGTTACCATTATTTTCACTCTGGTTACCATTATTTTCACTCCAGTTACCATTATTTTCACTCTGGTTACCATTATTTTCACTCCAGTAACCATTATTTTACCTCTGGTTACCATTATTTTCACTCTAGTTACCATTATTTTCATTCCAGTTACCATTATTTTCACTCCGGTTACCATTATGTTCACTCTGGTTACCATTATTTTCACTCTGGTTACCATTATTTTCACTCTGGTAACCATTATTTTCACTCTGGTTACCATTATTTTCACTCTGGTTACCATTATTTTCACTCCGGTTACCATTATTTTCACTCTGGTTACCATTATTTTCACTCTGGTTACCATTATTTTTACTCCAGTTACCATTATTTTCACTCTGGTTACCATTATGTTCATTCCAGTTACCATTATTTTCACTCCGGTTACCATTATTTTCACTCCAGTTACCATTATTTTCACTCTGGTTACCATTATTTTCACTCTGGTTACCATTATTTTCACTCTGGTTACCATTATTTTTACTCCAGTTACCATTATTTTCACTCTGGTTACCATTATTTTCACTCTGGTTACCATTATTTTCACTCTGGTTACCGTTATTTTCACTCCGGTTACCATTGTTTTCAATTCAGTTACCATTATTTTCACTCCAGTTACCATTATTATCACTCTGGTTACCATTATTTTCACTCCAGTTACCATTATTTTAAAACACAGGTGGTTATCAGATCATGCGGTAGACGGTAATAAGCAATATCCATCAACTCAGGATTATCATTATTTCAGCGGAACAAGTATTTTAAAAACCCCATGGTGGCAGGTAGATCTTGGCATGATGATTACTATTGAAAAGGTGGTGGTATATGGACAACCGCGGGAATTTCCCCGGAAGTGTACATATTATGAGCATGCAATTGAAAACAGAATAGTATATGAAGAGGTAAACGTATGATAGATAAATTGTTAAAATTTTAGAAAAGGAAAACCTATCAAGATAGAAGACTTAATTTTGTTAGGCCCATTAGTGTACCGCTTTCTGCATCGAGAGAAATAATTTTCGATGTCAATTAATTAAGTTAAGAATTAATGTCTTTTGTTTAAAACTAGTTAATATACCCCGTTTGAAAAGTAATTCATCAAAGACTTATTCTTCTGTTGAATTTTATACACTACCACTCGCTTCACTCAATGATAATAATTCACTATCAATGTCTGCTTTCCTCGGTTTTCCTCGGTTTTCACAAAAAAAATTAGGCCTATCATCCAGTTTTTATCAAAATTTCTTTCGGAAACTGTAACTTTACTAGCCTGGACATTATGTACGAGCGCGAGATTTGATTAGAAGTAAATGAAGGCATTGTTCACTTTTCTGTTAGTATCATTATCTTTAAGATATAAGCTAATGGCTTGAATCATTTTTTAAAATCTAATTTATTGCCATATATGAACAAACTTAACAGTTTTCTGTGTTGTATGAAAGTTTATGGAACAGGATTATTGTTGTTTGTTTGTTTTTGGCTGTGTGGGGATGCTGTGCCTTCTATATATGGCTATACAGTATACGCATATTTAACCCTTTTCAATTAATGCAAAGTAAATTTTCAAATGCTTCTAATACAAAGTTTTAGTTATTTTTATAATGCTTGAAATCTATTCATTCAATCATACTATCTCCATAGAGATTTTTCACTGTTAGGGATAAATAATGTTGACTATGAAATTAATTTTGTCAGTAGCAGCATTAGCAGCATATCTCTCTGAACAGATTTATACATTCACCCTGTTGACTTTTCGTACTGGGTGTTTAATCAAAGACCTGTAGGTTTTTGGTTTAATGTTCAAATTCAAAATTCCTACTAAGTTTGAATACCGAAAGGGCATTCAACTAAATCATGATTTATTTACACTGGCAACAGTTCTGCTTTTCATAAAAGATATAAAGGGAATGTTAAAAGCCACCGAACACGACAAGCATTACGGTATTGCACAGACTAGGTTTGAATGAGCCAGTTCATTGGCGATCAACGGTAAAAACATGCTAAATTACTGCACATTGTGATGAAAGCATCAAACTTTGCACTGTCGATATTAGACCGAGCAAAAAACAAAAATTATACGTGGAGGCATCTCAGAAAAATGCATACTTCTTGTTTTATTAAAAACGGCAGCAATCAATTTAAGGTATGAATTCCAA